>VBVQ01004310.1:0-14377 GCA_011636635.1 Tetramorium simillimum | reverse complement strand
TTCTTATAATTTTATATTATAATTTTTTATATATTCTTATGACATACTATTATACACATATGTCTATACTATAAATTTCAAAAATTGCTTGCAATAAAGAAAAACTTGATTTCCTCATTTGATGTTTCGCAATGAACTGATTTAATAATTCGTTGACATCTATATCGTTGAGCATATCGCTATAAATGTTAACTGTGGCAATATTGTTTTACCGATATTGGAGCATTGTGGATCTTATATAGTTTTTCAATCTTCTAAGTGTTGAAAATGACCGTTCATTAGTGCACGACGGTATATAATTGGAGATTTAGAAGGTATACATCAATCAGTAACTGCGCAGCGTTATTTACGTATACGAAAATTTTTCGTACAAGTTCAAGAATCGGATCCCAGTACACGAGAACGTTTACAAATTTCCACATATCCCAAGTCTCGATTTCCAGACCAACTTATCAGTCAGGTCTGGAAACATCCAGACCATCCAGAGCGCAGATGACGCCCCTGTTGAATGTGTGTCAACTGCTTGTCGAACTTTAACTTACTGTCTAAAGTGACGCCTAAAAATTTCGCCTGTCTGACGTTCCCTATCCTTTGATTTTTTATTCTACACCTTATTCTATTCTCCCTATCTTTTCTATTGTTAAAGACAATGAGATTAGTCTTGGCGGATTCTATCTCTAATCTTAGTTGACAGAGTCTGCCATCTAACAAATTTATCGAACTCTCGATCCTCTTCTTAACGCTCGCTAGACTCGTTCTAGTTGTATAAACCGCTATGTCATCCGCGTATTGCAAAGCGTATATTTGCGTATATTTGTCTTTTAGGGTTTTGTAATGATAATTTAAAGAATTGAAAGTAAATAGCTGTTGAATATTCAATGGATAATTATTTACAATAAAGTTATTTTTACTTATTATTTTTAGTAACTTATTTTGTATTCTTTGTAGTACTCCAACAGTGACATTATAAGCACCTACCCAAGCTATAATTCCAAAGTTTATTAGACTATTGAAAAATGCATAATATATTATCCGTAGAGTATTTGCATTATTTTTGATAGCTTGGAGAAGATATATATCAAGTATTTAATTCTTTTAATTAAATTTTCTGGGTGTTTATCCCATTTCATACTTGAGTCAAAAATAACTCCTAGGTATCAATAACTTTCAACTCTTCTTATATTATCGCCATTGATTTTTAGATCTATAAATTCGGGCACACTATCACGATAGCAGCCAAAAGTGATAAATACAGTTTTTTCGATATTTAACGATAATTTATTAAAAGCAAGTCAAGTCGCCATTTTTGCTACTTGTGTGTTCATATCATCTTGAGCTATTTTCCAAGTTTTGCCTTCAGTTAAAATTACTGTGTCATCCATATAAGAAACTATCGATCCACTTGTCATGCTCTTCAATAAATCTTCAATAAGTTTACATAATAACATACATAAATTATGAAAAGTAAAAGTCCCAAAATTGTTCCCTGGGTCCCAAAATACTCCCTTCTCTATTCTTCTATATTCGCTTGAGATTTTATCAATTCTAACCTTTTGCTGTCTATTTTCAAGATAACTTGTAGCATAATTAAATTTCAAACTAATGTGCCTGACGTCATATTTGAATTTATGCAAACAAAGAAAGTGCACTACCTGATAAATATATTTTTGCTTCTAAATTAAAAAATGAAACATTTTTTTAATTATTGTTGTTAGAAATGGGTATTTTTGTCTAGTAATATTACAATATTTCATTCTCGGTGGTGTTACGAGACTACGGTTTCTTTCAATTTTCCTTCGCGGCGGCACGGAGTGGGCAAAAAGGTACTCGACACGGAGCTCGGGAGAGCAAGATTCAACCCCGATGCCTCGTGGAGCGGTGTTACACTCAACAAATCAGTACGTGATCTGAAGCGGTATGCGAGGACGACTGCCGTTCGGCTTGCCTTTATATTACCTCCATGGTTGATTCTCGAGCTCGAGAAACTCTTAGGCCTCTACGCCGCGTCGCGATCGGTTGTGTGACTGCGGCGCGCGCGACTTCGCGTAATAAATTGGTTATTTGTGCTGTATAGCTTCTCAATAGTTCTTCGATGTTAATTGTCTCATTTTGACGATTTTTCTCACTATCATAAAGTACAGCAATTGAAGAATCTCCGGTTAACACACTCATAGTCGGGAAGTTATTGTTATGTTCTGTTGTCTGAAAAAATTGATTTATTACGTTAATAATTAATGTTAATAACCGTATGGTTCTAGTCTTTCAACTGGAGCCATACGATTATTAACATTACAGCCGTTACCTTTCATTCTTGTGTCCAAAGTAAGATTAATAGAATTCTCAATGTGCACTTTAGGACCAACTTGCTACAAAAAGACAAAGAAATTAATATTAATTAATGATAATTTCATCTCTTTACAAAAATGAAATTATATATTATATTACACTGTGTACGACGTACAAACGTTTCGCGCTGAGAGTTTTGCGCTGATACTAAGCTACTCGGGGAGGTACTTACCAATTTGGTATCTGATGTGATCCTCATGGTCGGCATGAAAAGTGGTATTCTTGAAATCCTGAAACATTTTGCCGTTACTTCGTCTCCCCAAATTTCGCAAGTACTATGTATGTACGCACACCGGCTTTAACACATGCATCTTGCGATCATACTTACGGGTGGCTCATCGAAATTCCATATGTTTCGCGAAACTCGGAGTGTTGCGTTACGAGATTTTATATTGTGGCGGTTCTAATGGATCGCCACATCATACATAATTGTAGCATAATTAAATTCACAATTTCAAACTAATGGGCTAAAATTAAAAAAAAAAATTTGGGAGTTAATCACTAGAAATAAGTTTATCCTTGGATGTATAAAAGGTTATTCGATAAAATTTAAAACACAGCCGGTTCAAACGTCCGTGCCGAAGTCACCTCTATTGCAGGGTTCTCAATCATTAGATGATGTTAAAAAAGCTGTAAAGAATCTTTTGAAAATAGGAGCTATTAGATCTTGGGGAGGATTCTCGTTTCATATCTTCATATTTTTTACTCCTAAAATCTGACGGGACCTTCAGGTTCATTCTAAATTTGAAAAAATTAAATGAATTTATACAGACTAAACATTTTAAGCTAGAAGACTTCAGGAAGGCTATAATGTTTTTCACAATATCTTCGTCTTCGTTGACCTTAGACTGAAGAATGAATCTCAGCCTGCTCATATTTACTATGGATTTCCGTATTTACAGAGTTTCTTCCGATTTTCATACTGTCTATCGCATGCTGCACGTCTTCGAGCACACTCCGTAGTTTCTTTCTCTCTTGCACACACATTCTAACCGATGCCGATACATTTTCAATGTTGCTGTCTATTTTCGGCCACCGTACATAACTTCTCGCTAAACATCTGTGTCGTTGACTCCTCCCAATCATTTCCCTTAAATGCAGCTAACATGCTTGTCTGAAATATTATTTGTTAATATCTTCATAATATTTTTACCCGGTAAAAAATTTTATCATATTTATTATATTATATACGAAAAATTTTTTACCGGGAAATTCAAACTAAAAAAAAAATATTTTATACGTACAATTATACTCATTTGGTTACAATAAATAAAGCGATATGTATTTGACGAAGGTTGAAACTAAACTGACTCTTCTAATTAAAACACATAGCGCTAGATGTCCTTTCGAACGACCAAAGTCAATTAAATTTATTTTTGGGGTGTCTTTTTTTCTGTGTGGACTAATACACGAACTAACTGTGTCTCTTACTTGATATTACTTTTGGAATAGTGATAATTATTATTAATATCACAAGATATTCCATCATTTTCTTCAATTTTTTGGAAGAGACGTTAAAAGAGATGTTAAAATATACAACAGTCACAGGTTACAATAAATAAAGCGGTATGTACTTGAAGAAGGTTGAAACTAAACTGACTCTTCTAACTAAAATACATAGCGCTAGATATCCTTTCGAACGAACAAAGTCAATTAAATTTATTTTTGTGGGGTGTCTTTTTTTCTGTGTGGACTAATACACGAACTAACTGTGTCTCTTACCTGATATTACTTTTGGAATAGTGATAATTATTACTAATATTACAAGATATTTCATCTCTTTCTTCATCAAATGTATAAACTATATTATTTGATGTACTTACTTCGTCGGATGATCGGCCGTCGGAAAGAGAGCCCTCTTTTGTCAACTATCCTTTAATAGATTTGTATTTTTATACAAATCTTTACAAAATATTTTATATAAATCTACAACAAAACGTTTTCGTTTTGTTATGACGAAACGTACACCACAAACTATGAATTGTTTCAACGAACTAACTGTGTCTCTTACCTGATATTACTCTTGGAATAGTGATAACTATTACTAATATCACAAGATATTTCATCGCTATTTTCAATGAAACCTTTGTTTTGTTTGTTCGGATGATCGGCAGTCGGAAAGAGAGCTCTCTTTTGTCAACTATCCTTTAATAGATTTGTATTTTTATACAAATCTTTCCAAAATGTTTTATACAAATCTATAATAGTGATAATTATTACTAATATCATAAGATTCATCGCTTTCTTCATTACTGCGTCGTATAACTTCCTCCATCTATAATAAAGCAAAAATATAAAAGAAATTTTAAAACGATTGATTTATATCGGGATGGACCCGATCATTTAAGTATTTAACAAGAAATTATACTTACCAACTCTTACTACACGTAGATTCTTTCTCACAAATACAACTACAAATAGTTTCATTTTTTAGCACCTCAACGATACGGTTAATATCGTTACAATCCGTCTCTCGCAAATTGATTGTTTTATTATTTGTTATATTTGATTTTGTCGGAGTAAATTGTGTTGTTAAAATTCCCTTTTCGTCTGAACAAAACAAAAAACAAAATAAAAAATATCAATTATAGTCCGAAAATTTCTGTCTCCCGCGACTAATACACTAACTGTGTCTCTTACCTGATATTACTCTTGGAGTAGTGAAAATTATTACTAATATCACAAGATATTCCATCGCTTTCTTCATTTCTATGGAAGAGACGTTAAAAGAGACGTTAAAATGTATTTCAAAGCAAGTTACACCACCGGTTACTACAAAAGTACGTCCTTGTAGACGTTGAAACGAAACGGTTGAAACGAAACTGACACTTCTAACTAAAACACATAGCGCTAGATGTCCTTTCGAACGATCAAAGTCAATTGAATTTCTTTTCGGGGTGTTTAACATAAATTACCTCTTATTTAAAAAGAAAATTTTTATATATTAAATTTTTTATATATTAATATATACAAAGATATTGTGTTAAAAATAAAATAATTGTAAAGCTCAACAATTTAAAACAAAGCGCCAATTCTGCGCTGGTGGCGTGCGGGAGATAGAAGAAGCGCGCGCGAGTCAAGAAGAGGGGACATGGGAAACGCGTGGCGAAATGATCGCCCCTTTCTGCGAGCGACCGCCAGAGCGTTAAGACGTATGAGCGAACTAAAGCGTGGATCCACGATTCAGAGAAAGTTAAGAACATTTTGTTAATTTCATATATTACACTCTTTCGAGATAATCTGTACATTGAATGAGAGATCACGTAAGCGTGTGATAACATATGCACGCCAGGTTTAAATTTCTTATTTGCGTTTATCTAGTTATTCATTTTCTTCATTATAAAACTGAATTATTTTCTTTTTCGTGCAAATATACTTTCAATGTTAATAGCTAAACACATCTGTTCTATTGCGTCTCCCTCAAGTACGCCATATTACGGAGGAAACCAATCATCTTTCTTGGTTACCCCCACCATCTAAAAATGGTCTTACACTCCCTCCTGTTATTCTTTCCTCCATAGTATGTTTTTTGCTTTATTTTCTGCTTTTTGGCGTATTTCAACATTCCAGTCAGAACGCTAATGTCGATTCAATGTCGAAACAACGTCAATGTTCTCAATATCTTGCCAATGGAGTGTTTAGGTCGAACACAGCTCGAAATTGGCGACTTTTCTATGCATAACAGAAATGATAAATTATAAATAGAAAACAGTTCCAAGTTCTCCCGTGAAATTTCAACATATTGTATATAAAATTTTAATTAAAATAAAAATATTAAGATTGAAATATATAATACCTGTCATAATGGATATGATTGCAATAGGGGTAACCAAAAACTTTTCTCCCGTGTAGCTTTAGGTGTTCAGCTACTAATAATACTTCTATATTATTTCCTTTTGGGTAATGAACACACTCAAAGGATGTTAGTAGGAATAAGGGGCCGATACCGACCCAGGTATCTCAGGGATGAGCGGGGATGCGGAGGGGACCCCCGTGAGGGGATATGACGTCACGGGCTGCCTCGAATAGATCCTATCTGTAACAATAAAAGTTTTAAATATATTAGTAAATATATTTAGAGTAAAATATATTTACTCGAATAGCATTTTTACTTAAAATACAAATACGTACAATTTATTGTATAAGTTTTGTTATAGTAGAATTGCACGTATTTATTGTTCTATTGCTTGGCAGTGCTGTTGGCTCTTCGATACATCGATGGCTCTAACATCGGCACGAACATCACTAAAAAATATTAATTTATTTATATATATTATAAATGTGCGGCCTGTCTTTATAGCTGTATCACCGCAAGCGGCGAGAGTGAGACCGTAGGGACACCGCGAACAATAAAGCAAAGTGAACAATTAGCAATAAATAGAGGTTTACTTACCGGATATCATAAAAATGAATAATATCCACTGTGGCAAAATTGAATAAGAAAAACACAATAAAAAAAAATACAATAAGAACGCAAAATTTATTGGTATTTTTCATTATATGCAGAGCTCGGGACTTGGTACCGTTTTCCCCCACTCTACGCGCCTGCGTATGTATGATAAGAGCAAGAAGTGTAAATCAATTAATATGATGAACAAATATCTTTTTAAAATAATACTTTTTCTTGTGTAATCAATGCATAGACTATCTCGTAAAATACTTAGGATATTAATAGTATCATGACCAGAAAATAACTCATATCAATTTTGAAGTAACATGGTACTACGTCACTGAATTATTTATTCAAAACAAGTTATTTTTTTTATTAAATACATTTTTTACAGTGTATAAAAATTCTTACCGTGACTCAGGAATTTTCACCTTAATGAACGCTCCAGTCATTTTACATCGATACTTTCTGCCTCTTCCACTATGCCGGAATATAATATTTCGCATACCTAGTCCATAATCTGTGTTTGTGTGTTGAATCTATTCGAAACAATGAAGCATACAAGAAAATATAAATTGAAGATATGTATGCTATATTTAAATTTTATTACAATAAGATTTATATAATTATACTCATTTGTTTTCCCGCATGACTCTTGCTTTTCCGTTTTTTAGCCATTCGCTTAAAACATCTTCAAAATTCTTATTTGTTACGTCTGGATAAACATTCCTTATGGTTTCTGGGAAAAAAAATACATTTTCAATGTTGTTGTCTATTTTCGGCCACCGTACATAACTTCTCGCTAAACATCTGTCTCGTTGATTCCTCCCAATCATTTCCCTTAAATGCAACTAACATGCTTGTCTGAAATATTATTATTTGTTAATATCATCATAATATTTTTACCCGGTAAAAATTTTTATCATATTTATTATATTATATATGAAAATTTTTTTACCGGGAAATCCAAACTAAAAAAAAATATATTTTATACGTACAAATTCTTTTCTTGTTCTTGTATTTTGTAGACATTTTTGGAATTTGGCAATTCTGGCAAGAGTTCTGATAGCGTTCTAGAGTTCTATATCGATTTTAGAAATAGTTCTGTTGTTTAGAGCAATGAAAATAACATTTGAGAATGCGGTGGGCCAACTTCACATTTTTTGCAACTTTGACACGCCGTAACTTTTTTATTATCAATTTTAGCGCTTTGGTTATTAAGGATAATTGATAGAACTCTTTGGGGGGCTACCAGAACTCTAATAAATTTTTCAATTTTTTGATGTTGAGGGGCCAGCTTCACAGAGGTAGTTTTCTATTTCTTCTGGTCTATTGAGAGGGAATTGCGGTAACAAGCTCTTATCCGCCTGGGTATTCTTTATGTCTTTCAATACTCGCATTTTGTTGACTGGCTTCGTTAGGGATTTTACAGCATCTTGCGCGACTGAAAAATTACAATTAAAATGTTATTGCGAACTAATAATATTAATATATTTCTGTAATTAAAATCTGTTTAATTATTTTTAATTATTAAAATTTATTTAATTATTAATAATTTTTAATTATTAAAAAATGTTTTCATGTACTTGAAGAAGGTTGAAACTAAACTGACTCTTCTAATTAAAACGCATAGCGCTAGACGTCCTTTCGAACGAACAAAGTCAATTAAATTTATTTTTGGGGTGTCTTTTTCTGTGTGAACTAATACACGAATTAACTGTGTCTCTTACCTGATATTACTTTTGGAATAGTGATAATTATTATTAATATCACAAGATATTCCATCATTTTCTTCAATTTTTTGGAAGATGAGTCGCGAACTGGTAGCGAACGTGTTTGAACGTGTTTCGTCCCAATAGAAAATTTTTTGAAAGTTGCTGATGCAACCAACCGAATTTGTTTCATCCATTATTGTATATTAGAACGCATTCATTTTATTCATTTGATTCGAAAGAAGCAGCATAGAAGTGAAAGAACCCAAAATTCAAGATATTAGAACAATATAACCGCGAGTGTTCATGGTCGTATCAGCTCCGGAATAGGAGTTGGGTACCATTAATTCTTCCTTACCTTACCTCTGAAATTCTTCAAGTTCCTTTTTGGTGACATTTTTAGCACCTGTAATTAAAATATTATTCCGAATTTTTATTATTTAATATTTACATAGTGCCAATGAGCAGAGCTGCGTTCAGAAACTTCACTCAAAATGAAATTTCTATTGTTCTATTCCATGAGGTTTTCCATGAATAAGTTCGAAAATCCGAGTTCGGTTCCGATCTCGATCAGGACCTCCTTGAACATAATACACCTACCCACCTAAACGTTCAAATCTGAACACTTTCAGTTTCAATAGAAAAATGATCGATGATTTTTCTTTGTTCTTAATATTGGTGAAAAAACCTAGTGACTTTGGAAGCATTTGAACGAGCTTCGGTGGGGCTGTAAAATATAAATATTTGTATATAACAACAGTGCTGCACAGCCTCAGAGTGGATGCCGTTTGAAACTCCGAAGTTTGAAAAATTGTTTAATATAATTTTATTAATTTTTCAAATATATTTCTAAATGATTTAGTTGTGGGATGGATCAAGTTAATACGTACCATCGACATCAAGATTTCTGTTTATTCCGTTGCTCCTGACGACGCAGCTTCCTTGTCACAGCTGATGGAGATGAGGGACTAAAGATGCTTATATACCGAACCTCGAGTAAATAAGTAAGAAAGTTAATTCAATTTGGCAATTATTAATTTCTTTTTGGCTTTGCAATTTTGTGACTCTCCTGTGGGAGATCTCATGGAGGCCAGACCGCTAGATGGGCCAGGATTCCCCACCTGAGGAATACTGTCCCACTCTTTTTCAATTATTCTGAATTCTTCTGAATTATCACGAATTCTTGTTCTAAATCTTGCTGTTCTTCGAAGGTAGGCTGATACGGATGTGCACGATGATGCTCTAACTCTTCTCTAAAGGGCTTTTCTTTGTAACCCTTACGCCTTTCACTCATTCTTTCATCAATATCTTCATAAGTCTTAGCTTCTTCAGCGTTTATCATAATAATCCTAGCAGAGATGAAAACATTATCTGTAATTATTATTAAGTAGAAACAAGTAGAAGCCTAAGGCGGCTACATTCATTCCAAAATTAGTATATTTTAATGAAACTTTATGCAAGTGCTCGTGTTATTTTGCTCTTTATTCGCTTCACTCTCGAACGTATGCTATCATTATAATAAAACCGTACAATGGCAAGTTTAAATTATTCTCGGATTCGGAACGTCGTTTAGAATATCCTCTGTATATTTTACTTCAATATTTTTTAGAAAGACAATCGACGATTTATCGTGAAATAAGCATACTTTTTTTAGAGAGTATCCTTAAGAAGCTGAATTTATTGTATTAATTATTGAAAGATAGATATGATTTTAATTTATAAGCATATCAATACAATTGTTCGTCGACTTATTTATATGCGACAGTATTGATATATATCGTGACTTAATTATAAAGCGAGAAATTAATTTGTTTGTATTATACATATATATTGCCAGGCCTCGGGTATATACATATGTATGGAAAGAGTATCTCTCAGACTGATTTGAATTTTATATACGTATTCACATTGAGAAAAAGTATATTTATTTGAAAATAACATTGTCAAAAGCCGCAATCGAGGCTATTTGCACATCTTAGTATTGGCGCGGTGTGTATTTTATATTCTGAACGTATTTTTCTTATATTATCGCGCTGTAATACAATTTTATACTGTATCTACGATACCATCAACAAAAGAATTATACATTAATCAGTAATCGATAAAATTTTGCTACTCAAAAGCCTAATATAGGAAAAATAGGAGGTTTAATAGGAGTCTTGATATTTTATACATGCTACAATTATTATAAAGTAATGCATGAGTTATTCATAAATTTTGAATTCCCCATACATCATAGGGACATTCGTTGTCCTTATTTTAATGAAACATCTTAACTGCCACAGCTATATTTTAACTTCCTTGTATAATAATCTTTTTGCGTGTACAATTATATTAGATATTGGTTATGCGTTTAATTATTAATTAGAAATTAAACTATCTCTTTTTTTAATAATATACCAGAGTATAATTCTAATTGGCATTACTACGTAACAACCAAGTATTTCGCAATAATTACGCTGCATTTTTTAACTAGTGCAAGTGTAATAAGTCAGAATGAAAGAAATATATTCTTTCTCTCGTTCTAGCTTATTACTAGAAAGATGGCGACGAAATGTTGCATGTTATTCCATTCAACGAACCTGGCCCTACACGGAATAGTTTTCATGACTACTTTTAATCTATGGATTTACGTCTCTGTTCCGTACTTAGCGAAGATCCTTCCGGATTCACTCTGATCTTTATTAGAGTTCGTGTCTCATACAATGTTTATCGTCAGCAAAATTTAAATTCGGCACTTGACGAATGCGCGTAATGTCACATACGCTTGAACGTTATTCGTTCGCGATAACGCCTGGGGGCAAAATGTCCTGAGTCGACAAACCGCGATAACGTTTGGAGGAGAAACACCCTGAATCGCGACTTAATGCGAATCGTTCGAGCACACACAAGTCACACGTACTTTCGTATCTTTAGCTAGACGGCTAAACTACCAAACTGACTGACTGCCGAAACGTGAAAAAGGTGGCCTGCGCGACCGTGGAGCATTATATAGCCATTGACCCACCTTACGAGCTCTCCTATTGGAGATTTTTAGATTACAGAAACCGCCGATCGATGTGTAGATTAACGGAGATGAATGCAGCATCGAAATCAATAAGGTACCGCTCCAGTTACTTCAAAGCACTATAGTATGTGTCGACTAGTTATGAAGATTGAAGAAAGGCAACGTGAATGTGTGTGTTCGCTATTTTTTTAATCTACTCGCTTTTTTTGTCGTGCACGACCGCGTAAAGCGCCGTATATAAAGCGTGGTCTACAATACATGGAGTAAGCGTCAAGTAAGAAGTAAGAGTAAGTTTAAGCAGGCGTAAGAAGGTTACTTCCGGCGTAAGAACTGGCGTAACGGCATAGGCGAAGTAAATTTACTTTATTTCCGACTCTTACTTCTTACTCTATGCTTACTCCGAGTATTGTAGACCACGCTTAAAGCCTCTCGCTTCTAGAAATTCGATCGACACATTCTTATGAAATGGAATTTTCCTGAAAAGGACTGTAGTAAAATTTTTAGAAGCTACAATTCATTGAAATTTTCAATCCAAAACACATGTGCTGACCAGCTTTCGATGATGTTTTGAAAAATTAAGCGTGGTCTACAAAACATGGAGTAAGCGTAAAGAAGTAAGAGTAAGTTTAAGCAGATGTAAGAAGGTTACTTCCGGCGTAAGAGCTGGCGTAACGGCGTAGGCGAAGTAAATTTATTTTATTTCCTACTTTTACTTCTTACTCTACGTTTACGCCATGTACTGTAGACAATGCTTAAAGCGTTACAGGCGTAAGTTCTAGATATTGCGTGGTTCTTGTGTCGCGGACGGATCCGCAATCGTCGGACATTCCTTTTATTCTTATTCTGCGTTGTGAGCGATTCCACTTTAAATATTCTTGTTTTCCGTTCCCTTTGCGCCGCGGACGATTCCGTTTTCGTCGAACATTTACTTTCATGCGAATCTTGCGTTGTGGACGATTCTACTTTAAACGTTCTTGATATTTCGTCCCTCTTATATATTTCGTCGCTGACGTCTTACTTTCGTCAGATTTTTATATTAAAAGTATCTTGTGTTGTGGGCGATCCGACTTTAATGATTCTCGAAGTTTCATACCTTGCCTTGCGGACGATCCCGCCTACGTCAATTGTTTCATTGCTACGTAACTTGCATTGTGGGCGATCTCGCGTTAAACGTTCTGTGTTTCCGGCATATCTTGCTACAATTAACCTGTCTCACACGCTCACGAGGAACGCTACATAGTAGCTCCTTAACACTATATTAATAATGTAATTAATAATGTAAAATAATACAACATATATTAATAATGTAATAATGTAATAATAAGCGTCCTATCGGAGTCCGGAGAGGGCCGGCCCTGCGACGAGGGAGAAGCGGAAGTGATTCCCGCCACCATTGCGAGCCGGACTCCGAATTCGACGGCCCTTCAGGCTAATGGACGCGGTTGGAGATCCATCCTTTATTAATTTAATTTATATCTATTTTCTATTTTATCTTATTTTATTATATTTATTTATTTCATCTTAATTATCGATACGGTCACTGAGAACCCATCCCGAGAAGTTCACGGAAAACGGTCCAGGAGTACAATGAAGACTTTCATCAGACATTGGATTCATGCGTCTCTTGCGTTGTGGGCGATCCCACTTTAATCGTTTCTCGGTTTACCGTCTAACTTGCTCCGCGGACGATCCCGCTTTCGTCGACTGTTTCATTGCTACGTAACTTGCGTTGTGGGCGATCTCACGTTAAACGTTCTGTGTTTCTGGCATATCTTGCTAATTCCATTTCTTTGATCAACCAACGTTTCACGATCTCTTCACGAAGAAGACCATCCTGTCGGATATCGCCCGATTGTTTGATCCATTAGAATTACTTTCACCAGTTCTGATGGGCAAAGATCATTCTCCAGAAACTTTGGCTACTTGAACTTAACTGGGATGAATCAATACCTCCGGAGATGCAACCGCGTTTGGATTACATTTCGACTACAGTTAATAACTCTTCAACAACTTGCTATCCCGAGATAGTTGAATCTTAATCCATCACATCCTTTGGTGGAGATCTATGGATTTTCGGAGACTTCGACCTGGGCATTGGCAGCTGTAGTACATGTTCGTGTAAACTTCAGAGATGAGGAATATTTGGTGCGTCTGCTGAGCGCCGCAACTATGGTGATCCCACTCAAACGAGTCACCATTCCTGGTTTGGAGTTATCCGCTGCGCTCTTGTTATCACAGTTAGTGACGTACAAAGCAAACCTTGGCACTGCCTGAAGTTCCAGTATACCAGTGGACTTCTTCCGTAATCTTTACTTTGAGACATCCTCATCCTTTTCGTTGGAAGAACATCGTGCGGCATTCAGTCGCGTAATTCAAGAACTTTTGCCATCCGAATCATGGCATTTGGTAACGGGAAACCAAGACTTGATCGACTGTGCTTCTCGTGATCTACGTTCAGACCAGCTTCTCAGTCAAGACCTGTTGTGGAGCGGTCCTAGTTGATTATCATGATCACAAACCAACAAAGTCTCTCTTGAAGGACACTATTGAAACGGTGAAGCGTCTATGACTATACCAGAACCAGAGTTTTTCACCGAACCGGTTTCAAGACTGACAAGATGACAGCTGCTCAATCAGAAAATAGACCACTCCTGCGACCAGTGGTCATCGTAATGTTTGCGATGCTATCAAACTATTGCTAAATGGCATCGTTCATTTAACACTATAAAGCAAGACTCCCTAACGCTCGTGACCGACGAGTGCTATCCACTCTTCAGGAAGTTATTGGCCAGAGTTGTGGAACGACATAAAGATATCAACGGATTAATTTGAGTAATTTTCCATACCGCTACGTTGGTTTTCAAGCGTCCGCCAGCTCTGTGTTCTACCAATTAATCAAGAAGTGAACGAAGAATCCAACTC
>VBVQ01004309.1:0-15223 GCA_011636635.1 Tetramorium simillimum | reverse complement strand
CCCTCCCGCGGTGTCTCTCGCACTCGCACCCTCTTCGTCGCCGTCCCTTGTTCGCGGATCGCACTTCTGCGCTCGCCTCGCTTCCGTCCACTCGCTTTCATTCTCTCTCTATCTGCTCGCTCACGGCGTTAAGTACGCGCTTAATGGCATCGTAGTGTAGAGAGCGGCGCGCATTAGTGCCAGCGGCCGCTAATCTCGAGCAGCGTCGATTAAGCAATCGACGCCGGGCGGCTTCCCGCTGCGCGCCGCGTGTTTGCCGCATACCCGCGACATCCCGCCCGTGAATTTTAATCGGTTAAATACTTCAAGTATGAATGCGCATGCAAAGAGAGACCGTCGAAAGAGCCGCGTTTCTATGTCTATAGGAAGGATTTTTTACTGCAATTACTCTTAAAAATTTCCAGGGACAATGAAAAGCAATGATAAGACATAACAATGGTAAGACTAAACGCGAAGCAAGCTGAAATTTATGAGACAAATAAAATTAGAAGATTGTTAATTTTGATTTCATAATAACAAATTATGAAATCATTTACATCCATCCTTTAAAAAATTTCTTAACGTGTTGCATGTATTTTAATCTATAAAAATATATCAAATAAAGTAAAATTATCATTATGTATCATTTCACAGATCTAAGATGCAGTAAAAAAAAAAGCGCACACATTTTCGCAACTATATTATTAGAGGAAGCGCGAAATTTACTCATCAACGTCGCCTTTATTAACCCAATACATTTTTTCTAATAGATTCTGCCGGCGTTTCGAGGCCACAATGGCTTAAGACGCGCAGAACCCGAGACGGCTTACGCTGAGAGCGCTTATTAGACGCGACAAACAGTCGGTTGCCCGTTCTGAGCGCGCGAACCGCTCGATCGCGGTTGTATGTACCCTGGTAAATTTCCGCGGGTGGAAAGCCATTGACTAAGAAGCCGCCGCTACCGCGTTCTCCGGTGCTCGTTACCGTTGTAAACCGCGCCGGTCCTCGCCAACTGAGTGTTTATTTAGCTTAACGCTCGCTAATGCTTCCCCCGATAGCACTCAGCATGCTGCTTATACTCGGCTAGCTCTGTTACAACGAGGGAAGATGGAAGAGGGGAATCGTCAAAGTCCGCCCTAGTGGTCCCCGTCGTGCTCATCCTGATGATATCGGCGTAACCAACAAAGGAGGAGATAAATTGGCTAATTTTATTTATTGCCGTAAGAATCTTACGTTTTCCCTCAAACCGAGTAATTGTTGATCGCACGTCAGTCAAAGTATTCGAATCTGTATTTTTTTTTTTCTTACAATGGCGACAGTTGTTCCTTCATGTTGTTGTTTTATTTAATTAAGGTATGAATTAGGTTTTGGTGCCAAATTCATTCCAAATCATGCAAATACGCCGGATCCTCAAGGCAGAATGAAGCTGTCAGGGACCAGGGACTAAAAGCGTCAAGCGCCGCATGTTTTCGAATACATCTCGTCTGGTTACGTCGCTGGTTGGCCGAGCACTTCCGAGCTTGCACGCGGTCCAAATCCCGAGATGGAAGAGGCTTCGCGACGAGATGTCGTCGAGGGTTGACTACGACGTGGGCAAGGTTGCAGTCAGGTTGAAATTGGGTTACCTCCGATGTAAACGCATGCTCGACGACCCGGGGCAACGCCCGCATACTCCCGGATTTGTTTAAGCCATTTCTGTTCCCGATATTTTCGCGACGTCTCTTTCACTCTTGCGTTAAAAACGTAAAATATGTCGAAATAATTATTTGTCACGAAACAAGACTGTCTATTTGTTTACATATCGTAGTGTTACTTTAATATCTGATATTTTCTTCTCTCGAAAATAATTAATAGCAATGAGATTGTCGAAAAGAAATTAGAACAAAAAAGAGAGATTAATTTAATTCACATTATAAACAAATTTCTTAGTTCTATAAATTGATCATAAAATAATATAGTTTTTTGAAGTTATGGTAAATGGAAATAACTTAAAAGTTATTCTGCTCCTCGTCTGTTGATCTCACTTAATTGTTGAAATAATAGAGTCTAATGTTTGATTATCGGAATCGGTGTAGCGAAACATTGCAACGCACACTAGCATGAAAATAATCGTTGTTGCAAATTTTGCGTTAGCGAGACGCATAACTGAGCGCTGCACAAACGTTCTACACAAACACGAAGATGTACGAGAAAGCGAGGTCAAACAAATAACACGATCTAGAAGCGGAGAGAAACGTCGCCTAATAATAGTTCAAGTTTGTGCTACTGGTTGTAATCTACGAGAAGCTAAAATAGAAAGACGCCGAAAAGGGGAAACGAAAGATGTACGGCGACTGTAGGCGGCGAAAGTCATACAAAGTCATACAAAATATTATAAAATTGTTGCGAAAATTAATCAATGAATAAAATGATAAATACGAATTGAAACATGCGCTATTTATAGACAATTACATAATATTTTTGCTATAAATTTATATCATTTTTATAGTTTTATAACGAAAATTATTTCTTACTACTTTTATACAATTTTATATATTCCAAATAAGCTTAAAAATGTTTTAATATCATAATCATAAAAAAGTATTTAGTATTTAGAATAATAAAAATGATATTTGAATCACACATATGTTTTTTCTATTTACAATCACCTACAGTAAATTTTGTTTCCTTATGTTATAATTATTCTGTTATTATATAAACGATTATACTAAATGATTAATTTAACTTTTAAAAGTTTAAAAAATTAATTTTTACGTCAAATATCTCATATGTAATACATATGTAATACACTACAAAATTGTTTTTCAAAAACTTTTAGTCACTTTTAATCTGCTGGAATTTAAGTCACGCTTAATTAGCCGCAACAAATTTGGCTTCGTGTAAATTGGTTGTAATTCGAGGGGATGGTACATACGGCTTAACTTAACGGACGCGTCTGTTATCTTACGACTTTCCTTTGCTTGATGTACGACATTGAAGCTGGTTGTTTAAGAGCGGCGGCGCGAACTTTCTGTAAATTTACATTACGCCTCCCCTCCAGTTGCTTTTGCTACTGCCTGCTACTCGCATCGTTTAATTAGAGTAATGCGCGAGAATAGAGCGAGTTCGCCACTTAAAGTACGCGTACGCTATATTTTTGCGCCTTCCGTGAGAGAGTCGGTTATTCTCCGCATCGATAAATTACAATTTCTACGCCTCGTACGATTGCCAGCCCCGTCTCTTTACTCACAAAGTGCATACGAGCCGGAAACTTATGTCTCCTGCTAACGAACACTCGAAATGTAATGCTTTCACGAACATTCTGTATCCACTTAAGCATACGAGATATGAAACTTGATAATAAGTATGATTAAACAATGCGAACTTTTGTACATTAAACGTTTCAGTAACTATGTCAAACATTAAAATCCCAATCATGTGAAAGAGCTAAATTTTATTATCCATTCGACTGTTCCGAAGTTTAATTCGTTGCATATCTTTTTCAATTTTTTATATTAAATATTTCTGTTTCAACATTGATAAAGAAAGAGATTGCTAATTAGAAAGATTAAGTTTAATATTAGCTGACGTCTATAATATATATTATACTATAATATACATATGAAACCTACACATTTATTATAGAAATTAAAGAATTATTAAATGAAAGTTGAAATTTTCTGTAGAGTTACAGGATTAATTTTGGCTAATGTATAATCCTTATTATGATTCAATACAAAAAATGGCAATAAAACTTTAATAGATTTAATAAATGATAAATTAAATTTATATTTTTCCTATAATTCTCTTGTACAAAACTTTGTATAAAACAAGGAAACTTTAATTTTAGTATCTTTCAGTAATATGGCTCTGGAATTCTTTAATAATTATGTTCTATTCTATATGGATTGCACATCTAAATTTTCTTAAAAATTAACTTTTAGTCCAATGGACTAAGCATTTACTTTATCTCTTCCCTTTCTGGCCTTTAATTATATATATATTCTCATGCGCATCAACAGTCATGGACATCAACAGACATAACGCGATACGAAGTACACGCAAACCATGATAGTCCGCATAGGCTTAAACCAAAAGCCAACACAACATAATGAAACGGGCGTCCCACGGTGTGTAATGGAATTTACTATGAAAACTCGACGGCGGAATTACAAGCGACGGTATTCGGCCCTGTAGACGCGTGAGAGGACACAAATTATGCACGCCGATGCGGTTTCGCACACGACGCCGAAAGATAACGCGTCTGTAAAGTAAATTACATTCGCAGATCGCAGTGGAGACGTCGCTTGCAAACGAGCGCGTTTATTATGGGCAAACGAGGAAAAGAATTCTAGCCCCTTGGCTCTCTAGTTAGTTCGAGGAAGAGCTCCCTTCTCTTCGAAAGCGAGATTCAATTATATGTATGTGTAAGGAATGTCTCTATAGTTGATCACGCGTGTAATATCGTCAATATTGCCCGAAATTCTCAAGCGAACCTTCGAGAATAAGAAAGTAGGAATGAGGAGGGGACAGGTGCCGAATTCCGGAGCAGGAATCGCGAGTCGCGAGTCGTTAGCAGACGAAGGCAGTCAAATTCGCATCGTCACAGTCTGGTCGTTTACGCGATTCCTTTATACGATCGCTAGTCCTAACGAACATTTTCAGTTCACGATAAAGAGTTTGTTAAATTAAGTTAGAATCTTCTAAAGTGAACCTGCATTTTTACTCCATCTCTTTCTACATCTAGCATATATACAGATAGCTTTATATATCTATCACATACTTATATATTAAGCTATCTGAGCCAAATTATCAGAACGTAACGAATAAGATATGAAAATTATTTGCTAATTTTTTGCTTCTAAAATTAATTTTTTGCTTTTGTTTTTAAAAAGATACGAGAGGCTTGATAGCCCAATATTAAGTAAGTAAAACAGTTAGGTTATCAAAAGAGATTAAAAAATTAAAAATTGTTAAATCTTAAATCTTTAAAAAGATTATGTGCATAATAATGAGAAGTTTCGCGCGTCCACCATCACTAGTATCTTAAAAAGTTAATAAAACGTATGATGTAATTAATATAACATTCATCTCTTTTTTGACAGAAAATATTCATTTTGTAAATAAATTCAATTACATTATCCTCCTTTCCCTTTTTTAAGTTCATTAGGAAAATTTATTTTTAATAAAAAATCTTGTGCATCAACAAATTTAACATACTGTTCGTTGATCAAATTGAAAGAATTAGGTAGAAAAAGAGAGAAGAAAAGGGGCGAAAGAGGGAGAGAGGAAAGAGTCTGTGGGATGAAAGGTGAGAACGGTATCGCACAAACGGAGAACGAATTCGAGTGCATTCGAAAATCTCGCACGGCAGGCGGTCGCGCTTTTGCGGCATTTTTTCCCCGTTTCCGACGGTACGAGCGGATGCACAAATACACTTTGCCGGTAAATAAAATATCGCGACCGCGCAAAAAGGACCCACGGACAGTTTATCGAACGTCGTGCGCTACAGTTATGCCGCGCTCGCTTGCCACCCAACCGCGTCCCGTAACCATTTTTTTCTCTCACCCTTAGTCGTCGCTTTTCATTTTTTTCCCCTATTCTTTCTCTCTCTCTTTCACACTCTCACTCTCTTTGTTACAAGTACGAAAAGGATGCGCTCGTAAATTGCCGGGTGAAAAAGTGCCGTCGAATTATTATAAAATCGCAACCCACTATGGTAAAAGCTGCAGGAAGAGCGCATCAAATTCATTGTAACGCGATGATGCACCTCTGATGTCTCAAATACACATACGCGTGTGCTTGCTTTTCCTCCCACCCGTTCACCTCTCGTTTGTGTATCATTTGGAATTCTATCGAATAGTTAAATTTCGCGTCAATCGAAAAATTAATTAGGACGTGTTTGATAAAATTTTACGTTTATTTCGATTCTATCGGCCATATTTTCCGAGCGTGTTTCTCGGCCGAACGGTCTTGCGTGGAAAAAGCATCGATATTTTCACGTTGCGTTCAGCAAGCAGAAAATAAAGCACGCGGCGCAATTATCGCGTTATTATTGGCAAAACGATTCGCCGACCCGTTCACCACCGCGGACGATGAAAACCACGACCGGCGATCACCGCGCGCTTTCCTCCCGCTCATTCGCTTTGTTTACTCGAGCTCGAGCGCGAGCTAGAATGTTTTCAGTTCAGCGATATATGGAAGGGGAAGGAGAGATAGAGAAGGGAGCGAAAGCGAGGGGAAAATAGAACCGCCCCCCCCCCTCTCTCTCTCTCTCTCTCTCTCTCTCTCTTCTCTGTAAAAATAACTTTATTCCCGTGAGCGCGTTAGGACCATTCCCGGGGACGACAAATTAGACCGTTATGTTGTGGTTTTATGGGGGCTCATGGCGCGATAAAAGGCAATAAGATGCGTATCGTGGGCGGTGACAATGCGGAAGGGCTCCACGCGAAACAGCGTCCATGAAAAAAAGGACTTTACTACTCTTAGGCATACAAGGCAAAAACGTGCGTGTCATCTGCATACTGTGCACACAAATATTAATAAGCTGTCAAGATCTTCGTCTAATCGTGATTTTAATTCGACTAGAGATTTCAAATTTATTCATAAAATTGCAAGTAAATATGGGAAACGATAGAATTTGTAGAAAAAAAATTATTCGATTTTCTTACAAACAGATAATTAGATTTATCTAACGTGTAATGCAAGTAGAAAGAAAATCGAAAGAAATACGAGTAGAATAATAGAAATCGTTTTATAATAAATCATTAATAAATAGCTATGATGTATCAAAATTAGTCCAATTAATATTTCGGATAATTCTATCAAATTTTGGAAATAGCTCGTCAAAAACCAAATAAACCGTAATATGATATCCAAAATATCGGTGATCAAATTTCCTAAATTAATGGACCACAAAATGCCAATTTTAATGACGCTGGTGAGTTTTGCGATTTATCGATGTTCAACGCTGGTCGTCGAATACAGCACGATCGCCTATTAATCATAAAGGCTCAACGATTGTGACGTGCTCGTTGGACGGACAATACTGCGCAATATCACGCTATTGCTTGCCCAATTTGAGTTTACGGCACAATTCTCATAGGACGAAAAAGAATGAAAAATAAGCAAATGCGAAAACAAGTTCGCTGGGATGTGTATGTACCAGGATTGACAAAAGAAAATTCTAATAATAAATAAAAAATCTGTGGAAATAATACTAGTAATATCGGCTCGAATTATGCAATTCGTATCGTCAGATTGAAAAGATGAAATACTTAATAATCGAATAGCTGGTACTCGATTGTATTGAGAGTACAGATTGTGTATTGAAATTGCTCAAAAATTAGATTCGACGGCAGTAAAATTTATTTGTTGAAGAATGGACAATAGACACGGCAACGCTCATCATCGTGGAGTAATTTCGCGATGCGGCATAAAAGGAACTGAGCGCAGGTCGGCGAGAAATTATCCTAAATCATCCTCTTTATACCCGACGGGTGTAAACGTTACCTACGGCCCAATGAAAATGAAATGAGAATAAATTTGTTTCAATGCAGTCGTAGCAACGCGCTATCTCGTTAACTTGCCCGCCCGCAATTAAAACGAAAAACACCGGCAAGAAATTGCGTTTTCCT
The DNA here is from genome assembly GCA_011636635.1 of Tetramorium simillimum. NCBI lineage: Eukaryota > Metazoa > Arthropoda > Insecta > Hymenoptera > Formicidae > Tetramorium > Tetramorium simillimum. The sequence continues at coordinate 7,628 of VBVQ01004309.1, read as the reverse complement.
TTTCCCCGCGGCTCGTTTCGACCGTGGTGGTAATCCCCTTTCTCCGAACTAATGAGAAAAAGGCGCCGCTGATGTCTGGCACGTTTCGAACGAGCTTCTATAATCGTCATCGTCGTATCGATTGTTAGCGAGACCACAAACTGACTTTTATACTCATTTTTTCCTTTGGTTGCAAAGATTGCATAGCTTTATCGCATTTTTATCCAAATTTATACATTTTATTTATATTAATTATATTATCTGTTCTGTTCCTATATATTTCCATCTAGTATGTTGAGTAAAGACTGAATCAACGCTCGTAAGCGGATAGACTAAACTGAGTCGAAAAGTCTGTATAATAAAATATTCAGGTAGCAAACTGACGTCAGTTGTTGTTATTTTAACGTTAAAATATGCTTTAGACAATATTTTTACGTCAAAATAGCGATAAATAGCATCAGCTTGCTATCTGAGTAAACTTACCTGTTTATTTATCTTTATCATTTTTTTTTTTTGTAAAATTTATCATTAAAGTTCTGTTTGAAATCACATCGAATTTTCGTAGATAGTAAATCTTGGATATTTACACGACGTTTCTGCTCCAAGTATTAATCTTTCCGTATATTTGGCACGTACGACTGATTACAAATACTGTAATGTTTTCAGGCCATCCTATATCATTCACACACACACGCACACATACATGCACGCACGCATATATAATAATAAGAATATATAATGTGTATATGTACATAGTTGGCATAGAGTAATAGCCAGAAACCCAACAGACGATCCTGAAAAAGTTTCCGGATTTTACAGCTAGTAGACGAGTTCGAGAATTACCGCGAGCAAATCGGATAACTTTCACGGTGCAGTAAGATGACTCAACCCTTTTTTTTTTGTTGAAAGAAGATCGATACGATAAGAGGATGGCGCGATTGCGAGAAGGGGACGAGTTGAAAAAGTTGCAGCTCATTATTTCACTTGCATACAAGTAATTAACTTTACCGCTTTTATGATGCGTTATAATAGAGTTTTGATCAGTTTATTTCGTACATGTGTGTGTGTGTGTGTGTGTGTGTGTGTGTGAAAAGCTAACAATAATCGGAAATGAAAATAAATATTGCATATCGAAGTTATGCTTTTCCACCAATGATCCTCTTTTTTTCTATCGCATTTTATTATCTTTTTACATATGTATATGTATATTCACAATTGTTCGTCACCATTTATAGTCGAAAAAATAGAGGCAGATATTATGCGTGTCATTGATTCCTGCATAACGGCTCGATAAGCAGCGATTTTATTGCGCCGATCGTATTTTTCGTTTCATCGCTCTCGAATTTCTTCTTACGCCCAATTTTTTTCGGCACGCATTCGCGCGCGAGACACATGTGCGTGCGAGCGTAAAGCAGCGAAATCACATCGGTGTAACAACGCGATTTTCGCGCGAAAACATGCCGTAAATGCATTTTACAACGTCATTCGTGTCGGTGCCTATAATCCGCTCATATTTCTAGGTCGAACTTAAAAAATATGGACAATTGAAACAGTTGAGTAACAACTGCGCGACAAAAAAGTCTCGTTCCGACCGACCCTCGCGCCGATTTGAACAATAAATTAATTGCAGTTATATCTGGCTTATCTCTTTCACGGGAGATTTATATATTTATATGGATTATACGCCGAATTATATACTAACACTTTCGTAATAATAATTACCTAATTATAATCGCATCCCTAAAATATTGTGCCTTTGCTTCCACATAATTATGCTATTAATTTGATTTGAATTGTAGAAACAAAACTCATCGTTTCATATATTCATCTTATATTTTCTTTTCTTAAGTCTTCTATTAAAAGCTCGGTAGTTTTTGATATTTTATAGTTTTACTTTACCAGTTTACTGTACATTACTTCTTGTTCTGAATTTCACATCATCCCTTTCATACAGCGCAATAAAATGTTCACGTAAATATTCTCGCTTTTCGATAGCTACGTCAAAAAGATCGCGTTTTATTCGTGCAAAAAAAAGACATAAAAGGAATCCTATTTCGAAGCTCGCGGCACATGTTTATTCGACTAATAATGGGAAGCTCTTCGAAGCCCACGCGTTTCGGTTAACTCGTTATTAGCGCAGTAATTACCTACGCCGGTATCAAACGATGCGGGACGGATAAATGCGCTAGGAAAATTAATCGACGCAAACGATTAAATATCTGTTGACAGCGATCGGTAATCACACAGCCCCGCACAGCTGATCATAGCTCATCAGCGTGTACTCGCGCAGACTCGATTACAGACCGGGTAACCGGAACCACTCTCTGCGCGGCCGAACTATTCTCTGAACTGGAAATGATTATCCACATCGGACAAAGGTGCAAACTCACAGAGTCATACTAACGCTGTGCGGGCCCGCATTAATCGCCAGCAAGCAAAGCAAATAAGCACGCCACGAAATCGCGCGCTGTCGCGCATCTTCCTGCGAGTGGAAAATCGTGATACACGCTGCGAGAGGATTGCCATTCGCGATTCTGTTGCTCTTGACCCGAGAGGAGGATTTTGGTTCTTCGTAATCGAAATGTTACTTGTTATAATTAGTTTGAAAGATGTTACGGTACTCCCAGATAAAATATTTTTAATGGAAATAGTTAAAGATTGACTTTTGCTTTTAGAAAAGTCTTACGGGATCTGAGTCAGTATGTATCTGTGCGATGTAGTATTCAAAGTATATTTTTTACTGATATTCAAAGTACACTAAACTGTTCGTTACAAGCTTTTTATGGTCGTCTTTTGAGAACAGTTTTTTTGCATCGCAATAATAAAAGAAGGAATACTTTATAGGATCGTTCGCAACTTCGACAAACTTCTCTCTTACATCTTTAACTTTCTTTAACGATATCTTAAAGTTTAACATCGAAGACGTCGGTAATTAAATGTCAGATTGTGATTCTGTTAAAATAATAGCCGTAAAAGTGAAGCTAAGGCTATTTGCAACGCGACTTAACGTAAATTGCCTCCAAATTATGATGAAAGGGCCACGTTCGTGCGCATCCGCGACCGGCCCTCATCGCGTCTCGTCATGCAACGCGGTACCTATGAATCAAGCTGCCGCGCGGCCACGAGGCGGCGGGAGGGTGGCGGCAACTACAACCCCCGCTACGCGCGCTATTTGTTATTTTGCTCTTTTGGCGACGCGTTCATTAATCAAACGCCCTCTCCGCGTCGTTCGTCCACGGCATTTTTCAAGCCCTGCGGCAACATACGACATGCCACGACTGGCGGCCACGCTGTACTCCACTCTTTTTTTTCTCTATCCCCGCTTTTGACCTTTCTTTTGCCTCGCGACCCACTCTCGCCCTGCGCCTCGCCCACAAGTGCTCCAAGACGGTCTGGCAAATCCGAAAGTGACGGGATTTCGTCAAAGCCACGCCACGAGCTCCCAGGAGATTCGCTTCTTTGTGAGAAATTTGTTTTACTACGACGTGAAACTCAAATACAGTTTTACAAGAATTCTTCAATATTAGACCCGTATCGGAGTGGCGTTACGGATTATATCAATGTATAGAAAAAGTAAATTCCTGATATTCGATTGGAGCTGCGATCTATTTCCAAAGGCTTACGACAATAGACATTATTTTTCCGTTTTTTGTTTTTTCAATTTATATCTCTTCTGCAGTCGTCTTCCGAGTTTTTTATGTTAACTCTTTTTAAACATATAAAAATTAATCTATCACATGAAAAACAATTCAAGATAATCGTTAGTGTCTTATTTATACTGATATATATTTTTCGATACATTGACGAACTAAATTTTTTAAAAGTCATCTAGCATCTTGAAAACATATTTTTTAATAATTATACAATTTGTATCGATTTCTCATCTAAACATAATTTTTTAATTAAAATAATACTTAAATATTGATATAGAAATATTTCTTTGAATATGAAATATAAAATATAAACTGTAAAATTAATCAAACTATGATTATAACCGTATCAATTAATTAATTAACTTGAATTAATTTAGCGTGACAAATAAATTTTGAGGTGTCTCTGATATATTTTTTATCTCGTCCGTTCGCGATGATACTCTCGAATTTGAGATGCATCACGTCCAATAGTGAAAAGTTAATTTTAACGTAGTGAGAGACGTGACGACGAAGTCCGACCGGACGGTAAAACGGCCCGCATTTTCGATAGGTTGATTCGCGTCGAGCATCATTATCCAGCGCTCTGCACCTGACGCTCCATCATCCTTTTTTTTTGCCGGTCCGCCCGGTCCTTCGACCGGAAAATTCTGGCATAAATCCTCACAGTCCCAAATTCCATTCCGATCGAGTCCGTCGCTTAAATTCGAATTTCGGCATCGCATCGATCCGTTAATAGTTAAATGACATTTCGGACACCGCGTGATTGTCATGGGACTGTGGGTGTCCATCTTTCCGCTTCTCTCTACTGTCTGTTTTACGTTTCTCTTTATACCTCGTCTATAGCTCTATTCTTTTTTTCCCCTATTTGAATGCGGATGCACATATGTGTTTTTATACGTATGAATAATGTATGATATATATATATGGATAATTATAATTTATATGACGATATATGACGACTGCTAAACGTCGGCTAAGATGATCGAATTTTCTTGCAATCTTCATATCCATTTCATTTTGTCTCATCTTTCCAACGGGCTTTTTTCCTCTCGAACGATACTGATTATCAGAATCATTTGCGCTTTTCTTTCTAACAACTAATTATTAATTAATGTAAATTGATTGGGAATACTTTTATTAATAAACTGAGTATATAGAATTTTAGATATTTTTCTTACTTTTGCATTGATATTTGAAATTATGTCTCGATCCTTTATTTACTTTCTTTTTGATTGATTGGATTCTTATTTTCTGTCGAGAATTCCTTTTGTTATTTTAGGAGTGCTCGTTATTGATTTTTTCAAAAATTTTCTCAAAAAATAAAAAACGAGTACTGCTAAAATATCAAAAAACTTTTTTCTCGATGATATTCATTATGTCCTGCAGAGGTTTTTTTTCGTTTTTTTTCGTTATTCGTTTAATTGAATCGACATTTTCCTCGGCTTGAGTTCTCAAAATTTTCCAAAAGTCACCGAGGAAAATGTCGATTCAATCTTTTCCTCGGTGGCTGTCGAAAAATTTTGAGTTTCTTCTTTTCCATGATCAATATTACGTGAAGTTTTTGTGAAATTGTTTTCTTAATCGGTTTAGAAGTTTGTCGAGGTTTTGAAGTTGTCTTCTTTTTATTTATTACAGTTTTTGTTTCAGCAATATTACTACTCATATTTGACGAAGTCCCAGGTAAATCTGTCGTTTTATTAAAGAATTCATTGGGGATTTTTTCACCATCACGAAAAGAAAACAAATTTAATACAATGTTTTCGGACTTTTTTTTTGTGGTGGCATTACCTGTATAATCATAGTATTTGATTATTTTGAATATTTAATTTTATTATTTTTTATTTATATTTTAATTTAATATATATCTCCTAATAGTATTATTAAACATTTTTATAGATTTAGTTACAAAAATTTTAATAATATTTAATAATATCATTCTTTTCTTTGAAAATAATTATATTTTTGTTTGGTTATTATGTATAGAAAATCACAATGTTAAAAGTATATGCAAAATACAATGTGCAATAAAGATACTTCTCAAGAAATTGTGTAATAACTTTTTATTTTATATTGCAAATTATTCTAAATACTTGATATATATCATGAGATTGAGGAAAAATTGCTTTTATATAAGTGAAAAATAATTTGTAGTGAAATGAAATGAATTTTTTTAATAATGATGGGTTTTAATAAAATTTTATTCTTATCTGCTTTAAGAGTCTTTTTAGTGTAATTAAATTATCGAAATTATTTAGTATATTCTGAATACAAGCAACTTTGCTTTTTTCAAGCTTTTCAACGTCTTTCCAAGGATCGGATTATAGTACATGTTCAAGGTCGAGCGAACCGTTTTCACCGACGAATGACAATGCGGATCTTTTCATGTTGTTATTCTTATTCATTTCGCTGATATTATCACCTGCTGAGAAAGATTTTAAGCATGAATATTATATTATAATCCAGAACCCATGCAAATGTATTTTGTAATATGTCTTTGTGATTATAATTCCGGTATATCAAAAGTTTTCTACATTTTATTGGTAAAGAATTAAAGACGGAATTGTATAAAAATTTGTACTTTTACAATTTTATAATATTAAGAAAAATGAAAATCACATATAATTTACTTACTATAGATATCTTTTACTTAAATATCACAGAGATTCTCTTTTTGCTTTGTTCAAAGGTTTATCTTCTTTGCAATCTATCTTGAACGGCAAACACACTACTACAGATATTTCAATTTTTCACTAAAATATTACAAATAAATAATATAATATGCTATAAATAGAATATTTAAATAATAATGCTAATAGGTGTGTTAATTCGTATAAAAATAGACACTCTGAAATGTGAATTTTTACAAAATTGATGTAGTGTTTGATTATCCACAATTTGTCCACGTTTATGGACAAAACGAGTATTTTGTGAACGAATATGAATAAATTGTGGTTAATCAAGTGCCATATCAATTTTGTAAAAATTCGCATTTCATTGTGCCAGCTTCATAGATCTCGGTTCCACGAAGAAATTGTTTGATTTACCGAAGTATCGACATTTTATGTATGTATATGTTCGTATATGCGTATTGTGAATATATAATCAGGTAATATCGATAATCAACCGTGAAATCTGTCTTCTCGAAGTGAATTTTAGACACCGCGCCAGCCGCAGCAACTGATCTGTCTTCAGTGAGAGACGCGTAAAAGCACTTCGAATGGAACGGAGCAAATATCACGGCTTAATCCGATTCAATATCGCACGCAAAAATACGGCATAAGCATTAGCGGGGCATTATACAAATTTTGCCGCGATCACGGTTCACCATCATGACGATGCGTAATGGGGAGGCAATGAAGGGCGTCATAACTGCATTACAGCGCTTTTTACACGCGCTGAGATTGCTCCGTCGCTGTGCAATCTCTCTCGGATCGTTTCTTTCCACGTAGCTCGCATTCCAAATCCGACGAAAAATATTTTCTCCTTACCGTTGCTAACTATTCAACACTGAACGAATGTAATAGAAAAATTTTATTAGTTTTATATTAAACTATATTTCAACATTTGTGTAAAAATTGAAGAGAAATAGAGAATGCGCGAGCTTTCAATTAAATAGATTAAAGTATAAATTCATGTAATATTTTAAATAAATTTTCAAAATATGTTTTAATGTGTATTATATGTACTTATACAATTGATCAATATATAATATTCCATATAATACTGCAAACACATTATTATTTATTTTTATGATACACGTTAATCCATTATGTGAAATAAAATGTTTTATCAAGATTTAATATTGCGATAATTTATACTGTAAAGGTAGTAAAGTTAACCCTTAAAGCGCACACCTCCGAAAAATTACGTAAAGCGCACAGGGGGTAAGACATACCCCAGTGTCTTTAACCCTTAAAGCGCACACCTCCGAAAAATTACGTAAAGCGCACAGGGGGTATGACATACCCCAGTGTCTTTAAGTATGTGCTGTAACGA
>VBVQ01004308.1:0-15224 GCA_011636635.1 Tetramorium simillimum | reverse complement strand
GTGGGAAAGGGGGTGGGGAGGAGGAAGGGAGAGGAGGAAGAGAGGAAAAAAAAAGAACGGGCGTCTCGCGCGCGCGACGGCTCGTTATGACGCGCGATGTTAATCGATTTGTCTGGAGAATAGAATACGCGGTTTTTGTCGGTTTTTCGGCCGGGCCGAGGACTCGCGAGGCAGAGAAAACCTGTTCCCCGCGTGATCGATCGCTTATGGAATGTGAACTTTACCTCGCGTCTAGCCGAACTCTCGCGCGCGCGAGCGCGGGCGCGCAACACGTATATATCCCCGCGCGCGTAATGGATGCGGCGTCTCCGCCGTTGACACCGGCGATAATAATGGCGATAATTAATTAATCACGAGCCGCACGCATGCCGTTGTACGCGCGCACGCGTGTGCATCTATAACGCGATTCTATCTCGCCCGTCTCCATCCGCCCGTGAACTCACGCGACGCGTTCCTCTCTTTCCTTTTTTTTCTTTTTCTGTCGTCGGAGTACGTCGAGGAAGGAGAGCCGTGTATTCTTGCGAAGTTATCTCGGCCTCCGCGTTTGTCTTGCATTTTCGTCTATCGTTCTTTCTAATAGATTTACAAAATCTCAATATCTTTCGCGTCTTATCACTTCTGGTACATTGATCCGGAAGCCGCGGCGCTAAACGTGGCGTTAAGCACTGTATAAACTATGAGCTGCCACTGGTCCTACTGAATATTTGGTTAATTTGGCCGAAACAATGAGATAAAATTAGGGACACATTGAGTAAGCCTTACTCAATATGTTGTTAATTTATCTAATTTAACTTCCACGTTGGTCGAAATTCTATCCTCCTTTCAGTCAAAATTAATGAAATATTAAGTAGGAGCAGTGGCGACCTATGGAATAGTTAAAAATGACTCAAATTGAGCGTAATTTGACACTACGAATTTAACAGTAAGTGAGACGGTACTTTTCTAAAATAAGTTTTGCTAAAATAACATTAAAAGATTAACTAATATTATAATTGTGAATATTAACAAGAGCTCCTGATTAATGACACAATATCATATCAACACATATATTTACGTAACAATGTTATGTAACTGCTGTAACGATTGCCGGCGGATCGATATCTCGAGCTAAGAGCTTCCGCCTTCAATGAAAAGATAAAAGTTTTTCTACACAAATTTTTAAGTACAACTAAAAAATTTGCGTAAACTCTCTCGTCGGAAACTTCGCCCCGGAGTTTCCCCGCTTGTTATTCGAGAGACGGCGCGTCCTTGGGCCGGCCCTCTCGCGCCGTGTTCTTCTAGCGCCGGCTCGTAATTACTCGAATTTTCTCACTCGATTTAAACAGTCGACTCTCGCTCGCTCTCCTGTACCTAGGCTGGATCGTCGGGGAAAGCGCATCGTCATACATGGTTGCCTTCTGCCGCTCAACGCGCCTCACCCTCGGCCCGAAAAATCCGCCCGGGTGCAAGGTGACGCATCGTTTTCCTTACAGACTCCGGGCGTTCGCTCGCCTTCTCCTGTCTCACCTCTCTTCCGCTCGTTCCGTAAACTCCGGTTGCGGGGATAATCTTTTCGCGTTGTAACGGAACACGTGGACCGCCTCTGCTCGATGAGAGTCGAAAATTTGTCAAACGCGCCGTGTTACGTCTCCATAAACGCGGCCCCGATTCTCACCTATCTCTCGCCCTTGTCGGCGGAAAGAGAGAACAGCTATTATTTCGTATCTCTGTACCGGCTCACGAGACACGCGCGCTCCCCGATACTCTCGATTCGGCAAAACTAGGAACAGAGAAACGCGTTCTGCGAGCAGCGACGGGGACGGGAATCGGATTAGAGTTTGAAGATTTTGCGGCTCTCTCTCTGTCTGAGAAACGATGCTTATCAAACGTAAGAGACTTGGCTGTGCTCACGGCGAAGGGTGGCAAGTTGTGCCGGCGAACGGACTTTTGAATTTAAAAGATCCGATTCACCCTCCTCGGTACAAGCTCTGATTTTGATTAAGAATCCTGATTTTAAAGATCAAAAAAGGCGTGAACTTTAAACGCCACCGAGGAAAAGAAACGTGTCGCGCGCGCGTTTTTGCTCTCCGAGGCGTCGCAATGACTCAATTAGTTTTTCCTTTCATCCTGAACTCTCATTTTTTCACCTCCCTCCCCTTCCCCTTGCCCCCCCTCACGGATCTATCCGTCTCTCTCGGTGCCCAGCCCGATCTGTCTGCGGTTGACCGACTTTTTTTGCGACACGTTCTAACCACCCGTTGTTGATGTCACCTGCCCCTTTTTTTCGTAGCCAAACTGTACTTCTCAAGCCTCTTTTTCCACCCTCTGTCGCGTTAACTTCTGCTTTTTTCCCGCGTGCCGACACTTACGAACAGTCGGATGTATTGACACGAATGGCTCTAAAAAAAGAACGTGGAGTGGAGCGGCGGATTCTAATAAGGGGAGACGAAAATGGGAATATGTCGGGAGCAGAGGGTGCGGGCATACATAAGCCACCCTGTTTCTCGTTGGATATTTAAGTGTCGGATCAATCACAACTGATTTGGGTTTTATTTTTCTTGTCCATTAGTAGTCATTCTATATAAACAACACGAACAATTGCAATATAAAGTAATTACGTACGTCACAAATGACGGTATAAAAAATTATGATTAGTATATTACATTCTTTAAATCTATTAATTAAAAAAATAATACATCAGCTTCTTGTTTCAATAAATGAGAAAATTCTTTTACTATTCCTATCTTTGAGGAAGAAAATTTGTTTTGAAAATTATTTATTATGTTTGAAAAATTTTTATCTGTAAAGTAGAATTGCTGGCATGTTTTTCACAAGATTATTGTTACATACACTCGACGCGAAACAATATCTTTTGGTAATAAATTAATTAATTAAAGCACCATTAGATACTCGAGCATAAAGACTTTGCGACTGCTTTGTTAAAGTAAGAGATTAAAGCGTCTTTTCAATTAAATGAATAACCCAGTTTGCGTGCGCAATATTGTGAAATGTTCATGGAATTGCCGTAGAATACTGATCGCAATACACCGTGAAATCTCAATTTAAGCGGAGACTTTGCACAACTTTTGCCACTACAAAGCAAACCGTGACGGAAAACGACGGACTTTCCCGCGACCTGCGGTGATAATTATCTGGTTATTCGCGCGAATGGATGATGTATCATAGGACGCAAACAAGGGGGCGGCGGGAAGACCGAATCCTCTATACTCCGGAGGGTAGAGAGAGAGAAATAGATTTAAAAAAGGGCAATTTTTCGGAAGCGAGCCCCTGCGCGCGAGTCAAGCGGAAAGAAACCGTGCGCTTCGATTCACGGCTGCCATATGTCTGCGTCTCTGAAACATTTTCGCGCTAGGACACCTCTCGCTCTTTGAGGATGCCGTGCGTCCTTCGATCAAAATGCACAGCGTGCGAACAGACTCATTATTCAGACTTATCGTTGCGTAATATCTTTCTGTACACATGTAGTAAACATTAAGCTATTGTGCCTTGTAGAATCTATTCACGAATTTTCAGTGTACACTCTCTTGCAGATAGTCGCGCTTACATAATTTCTGACAAGTCCATAAATATTCGTGGTCACTTTCATTTTTTAAAACATTAAACAGAAATTTCATCAAATTTTAATTAAGAGAAATCTCAAACAAAATAATTAAAGTATTTAAAAAATTTTAGCATTTAAATAATCTCATATTTATTTTTCAGAAAAACGTTTAAAAAATATTGACTAATCTTTTCTAATTACTGTTATGCATATAAATTGTAATTAATTCTTATTATTTGATCGACTAAGATGAAATGCGGAAATAACCGCTAAAATTTTCGCAAGTCATCACTTGGTGTGCATAGAAAGGCGAGCAAAAATCTCTCAAAGCTGCGTAATGATCAAAGATAGAAAGATTGTCCACCGTTCCATCGCTTTGAGCGACTTAAACTCCTAAATCATTTGTACCGAGGTATCACGGTGTGATATCTTGTCGCGGATGAGCCGCGTGCGGCAAGAAAGGATCCGGCAGAGAAGAAAGAATAAAAAGAAAGAAAAGACGCGGGGAAAAGAGGGCGAAACACGGGCGGTGCCGACAGGCGCGCAGATAGAAATCGCTTTTAAGGTGTCCGCGCAAGTAGGCGCCTTGGCACGTTTCATTATGATTAGGAGCGACCAAGCGTGGCGCGAAACGGCACGGCGCAGACCATTCCGTCGTCCTGGCCTCCACTTCCAATATACCGAAAAGCAGCGGAGCGTGGATCGCGGCCGTTTTGCGTCTTCGGGGGAACTGTAACCGATCGGATCGCGGCGCGGTGGCGCGGCGCGGAGCGGCGGCGGCGGCGGCGCGCGGATTGTCCCCGTCGCCGATCCTGAACGTGTCGCGGAAACCGTGCAACCTCGTCACGAGTCCCACGTCCACGCGATCGCCTGCAGTAACGACAATAATAATAACAACGATCTACCGAGACACAAACGAGTAGAGGAAGAGAGAGGGAGGGAGAAAAAGAGAGAGATGGACACGTCGTTGAGTCTAGTCCAGCTCCGCGGTATTGTACTTGTTTTTTTCCTTCCGCCTGCTTTTTTTTTTTTTTCGCCAAGTGCAGCGCTCGTGCGTGAGAAATTGCCAATACGATCAGACGTGATATATCGGTGTAACGCTTAACGACAGAGGCTCGCTCGGCGGGGGCCTCCCTCTCTCCTTCGCTCGCGCTCACTCGTTTCTCCGTCTCTCATTGCGACACATGTCGCGAGGAAATCGCCCGCCCGCAGATCAATCCGAGTGTCCTGGATGTGCTCGAAATTGCGTGCGAAAATCCGGCCTGGCCCCGAATAATAACGAGATATCGACGTTATATACCGCGGGATGTCGATACGAGATTATCAAGTCGTCGCCGCTCGATCGATCGAGCTTAATGACGGCGATCGGTCACCGCGTCACCCTTATTAAAGGGGGTCGGACGCCAACGGCGGCCGTTTTTTTCCGTTTTCGGACGTTCGCCGGATCACCGGGGTCCGGCAAAAAAACCGGTCCGGAATGATTGCCGCACGCACGTTACGCGCCGCATCTGTGCCTCGGATCTGCATATGGTCCGGAGTCTTACTGGCGCGACATTCATCCCCCTCTCCCTCTGTGTCGCGTTTTTTTTCCCTTCCTTTTTCTCCCGTCTCGTATCGGCGTGCCTCCCCACCTTGTTTAAGTACGGTGGACACACCGGTGGCTGCGAGCCGCTCGCCTCGTCACTCGGGGGTTGCGAGAGAAGAGGGAGAGGCCGCGCGCGAAGACCTCGGAGAGGGGCCTCCCTCCTCGCCAGGCCGCCCTAATTTTAACCGTGCTTACAAATCGTTTGAATGACAATGATCGACGTAGACCTTCGCGCGGAACTGCGAGACGATTTTCAACTCTTCTTACGCTTCGCACCGATCTTCCGCACCTTCACCCCACCCCGCTTCCGCCCCAAAGAGGATGCTCGATCGAGCCCGAGTCTCAACCTGATGGCACGACGTAACCCAATATGCAAATATTTTTTCTACTTAAGCGCGGAGATTAATGATGGTCGCGGAAAATCGGTGGCTTCCTTATGTCGAATTCCGCGCGGCTTCGCCACGCTGTACGTCCGGGGGATTTAATTTTCGATTTTTCTAACTGGATGGCGAGAAGGGACCCCGTGGGATTTCTCCCGACGCAACGACGCGCGAACGTTGGAGCGATCTTTTTCGAATGTGAAGCGTATAGCAAAGTATTTCCATTTGCGCATGTTAATTGTGCATCGAATTATATATTCGCTTTAATAGAACACTAATTAGATGCAAGCAGCTGCAGTATGGATTAGATTTTCATCGAATGACATAAAATCGTATATAAAATCGTTAATCATGCTTAACTTTCCAATCAACAATTACAAAAAAGTAAAATAAAAAGTAAAATGGGCTATTTAATATTACTTTGCCGAATATTATCGCGATAAGAATAAACGCACTATACGTATTATATATTTTATCATGTACTAGAAATCGAACGCAATATTGGAGCAAGGCCGTGTGGCCAAATTGAGTTGCGTACGCCTCGAAAAGAGAGAAATTGAAAAGAGTCTCTCTCTCGCGTTTCTTGTAATACGAAGAATTTTCGGCCGTTCGTGTATAACGCGGTCACGGCTTGATGTTTCTGTCGCATACAACACGTGACAACAACGCCAGCGTGTACACGGGTTGGACCAACTTGGTATATTTTTTTTCTCGACCTACCTCGGCCCACGTATAGATTCTGTCGCCGAACGAATTAGAGCCGGGTGTCAAAGCGTAGCGGAGCGAGCTCTTTTCGAATATTTTTGACAACTGGTAGTCCTTTTATGATGAATAGTAGAAAGGCACAACGTACAGGTTCGAATTGATGGCGAGTAGTATCGATATCACCGTCAATCGATCGCACTCCCGATTCTATCGATCTTATAAAGTAAAATACGGATAACTAGAGAGAGACACACACACATATACACGTAAATAAAATATAATAAGATATTTAATGCGATATTCGTTCGACAAAGTTCAAGTTTCGCGTCGCGTTACATCGATCAAATTTAAATCGAATAATATGAATAAGTTTTTACTTGGGCAACAGAAATGAATAATTTATTCTTCTTCAAAAGAAACTTGCAAAGGTCTGAAGTCGTAAATACGAATTTTGAAGAAAGATTACATGAATAAAAATACATAGATTATTTGTATAAATTACAATGTTTTTTTATAAATGCGATATGTATTAATATTACGTCATATTCTAACGTATTTTTCTCAAATATAACTGTTCTAACTACATATGTTTTCTTCCGTCGTTTAAATTGAATAGTTTCTAACTTCGAGTTTACGTTTGTTTTCTCTTGTATATCTATATAAATACGTTAAAATAGCCATCCTTGGCTTCCTCTCTTTCCAAGTTACTCAGGTATATAGGAATTTTAAAATTTCGAACTGTTCAAACTGTGAACTAGTTTTTATATATGAAATCATGAATAGCTTCGAAGTAGCAAAAACGAAATTTTATTAGCCTATTAACATAAACCTTCGTTTCTCGCGAGTATTGTCGAACGAGACTGAGTTAGCATGAACCATTCGTTCGACTCCATTTCTCTTTTTTTTTTTCGGTTGATAAATTATAAATGTGATTGCAATATGGAAAGAGAAACGTCGGAAGCGTTTTATGTGAATTTCGATGTTCTAAACGCTTTAGCAAAAAATATTTTTTGCAAACGAAAAAAATTATGCAAAAAACATCAAACATCGAAACAGGAAGCCATTAGGAGATCTAAAATTGGAGGTTCGACATGGAGGTTCGAAAAATGTGATGGAGAAGGGTTCAAGTCCCGTAAGGATAGGCTTGGTTGGGCTGGAAGACGCGCATTCGTCTTCCGTGTCTAGGAATTTCACTCTATTACAATACATTCTTACCAGATTTTATCTTTATTCCGTTTTTTCATCCAATCCTTTCATAACAGATAAAAGGCATTTTCTCCTTCGTGACTTAACCTTTATCGGAAACAAAAGGTCTCCCTGTCACAAGTTTCGATTTATTGAATTTTGTCCTCGCATATTTTAGAGTTATGAATGATGTACATAAAATAAATCATTATCGAGCTCATGATATGAAATTGCAGAAAGTATTGTAATAAATATAACTGTTTAATATTTTATCTTCATACTATCAATACTTTGTATTTTAAGCAAAGCAATTTTAATAACGCTACTCGAATTAAAAATTATCAAAGTTAATTAATATAATTCAACGGTCGAGAAAATAAGATGAAAAGAAAGTATCATGTGTATCTGTGAAAAACATCGTATCTATTTGCGACAAGGATTACTTTACGGGTTTTGAAATCTAACCAAAGGTATCGACCAACACGTGATGGACACGTTATTTTTCCCAAGACGCTCCGTCATCGGAAGAAGAGAAAATTATAGCGTAGGGCAGAAGGGGAGGGGAATGAAGAGCATTGTTTACCTATCAATGTGCAATATATTGGGGAGTTGCTGTATAAGCGTCCGTCTAGTACGAGCCCGGTGTGGTCTCGCGACTGGACAGGACGAGTTGAGGGAGCCAAGTTTTTGGGAAAATTTCTCAAAAATGCAGGAAGTCGCGGCAACGGCCACGAAACATATGCGCGACCTCTGACCGCGCAGTGCACTCTCCTCCCTCTTTCGATTCTCGGGGTCGGCCGAGGTCATGGGAACTCATGGGGGTCCAGCGGGTACGCGGGCCCTCTGAGATCTGCCTCCGCCACTAGGCGACGGGGTGTTTTTCTGTCGCGTCATCGATGGCCAGGTGAGCGGGTGTCCGTATGACCGGGAAACACGGCCGAAAATATCGTCGATAGCAATACTCGGAATTTCAGGTCTTTTTTTTGTGGTCGAGGTGTAACAGAGTTACTATGTGTTCGCAGGTGCGTTAACCTGAAGAAACAAACGCGTTTTCATTTCTGCAATTGTAACGGAATTTTCTACATGAAAATTCTTTTCTCACGTAAAATTTTCTACATGAATTTTTTTTACGTAAAAATATAAACTATTTATCAAGAGTTTCTAGAGAAATTTTGTAAAAGAATTAATTTTAGAATAGAATTATTTTTTTTATATTTTATATTTTATAAACTATTATCCGACGTAATATGATAAATTTATATTTACGGTACATTTGTTTGGAAAACTTGTATATTTATTTGCATCATGTAACTATTATATAAATCAATTGAACGTAACAGCTCAATGTTGAAACGATACTTTCTTTCAGCGAGAACGATTTTAAGGAGCATTAACGTCAAGTTCGGCGTGGCGTGATCGTAAACCGAGTTATTAAGAACGCATTATTGAGCCTTTCAATCAGGCAACCGGAAGAGTTGCCCGCGAAGAGAGGGTACAACGGGAGAAAAGTTACGCAAATCGATCGATAAACATAGCGTACGATCAATGGGCCTGCTAAACGGGCCGCCGCGCCGCTCTGTTTCGAACCCTTCCTCCGGATCAAAAGAGAAAAGAGAGCCGCGGCAGCCCAGCAGCGCACCTGTCGATAATCCCTCGGCCCTCGATAAATTTTCGCAAGACGTATTACTCTCGATACATTGTTTCGCGCTCGACATATTAGCCATACAACGTGTCCAGATGCAATTTTTCTTAATCACATCAAGTTGCGTATGCTGATGTATATCGCGCTATAAATACACCGTCGGGCTACACGGCTACGCCTGGTTATGCTGCAAAAATCAAAGTTCCGATTTATTTTCTCGCATACTGTTCGAGCATGAAATACGCACGGATTAAATAAGAGAGAAATTGATAATAAAGAAATATATTCGAGAATCGATCTCCCGCCTCAGCGATTTCATCGGAATTATATCATTTATCGCAACGTTCCCTGGCGTTTTATACTTGTATACGGTATTGAGACGATTAAGTCTTTCGAAAAAAAATTCCAAAGTGAAACCCACGTGGAGTTGCCTAACAAGTAAGATTAATGTTACCTTTGAAACTGATTATATGAATGAGACTTCGGGTCCCTATAAATACGCGTCGCCGTCCATTATGCGCCGCGAGAAAATCACGCGATGTGAATCGATCGGCAAAGTAACGAGGGACGATCAATGGGGGGAAAATCCGTCGGCATTGAACCCCTTTTTTCCGACGCGGAGAAACACGACGGCACAATGAGAGGTCGTCTACAAAAACCTCTCTAGTGCACCTGTAAGTGGCGAACGCGCCACTACCCTTAATATTTTGATGGCTCAATACCGCCGACAATGCTATCGAGGTAGATTTATATATACGAACGCGAAAAGAGAATTGTAAAAGAGGTTGGAGAAAGGGGTAGGAGGTCGAAGAGGCGCACAGCCTCGAACCCCTTTCTCGATCGCAGTTCAATACCCAAATTGGCTCGGGCAACAAAGCGATTGGGGCCCGCACGGAACGCCGCGCCGCGTCAAGCCGCAAAGCGGAAACCCCCTTTCTTCGAGTGGCACACGCCTCGAACAAGGAGACGAAAGGTGTTACAGATTAGGAAATATCAAAAGCCCCGCTTTTTGTGCCCTGCGGGGACGCGTGCGGGCGGCAAACCAACTCGTAATGGTATGCCCATTTTTGTCTGTGTACTAAAAAACGAGAGCGAAGATCAAAAGAATTACTTCCGGTAATTGCCGCCTCATTTAAATGTATTTCACTTTCGTAGTTTCGAGCTGAGAGAGAGAAACAAAAAAAGAATAAAATCAATTCCTAATTTTTTTTTAATAGTATAACATAAATAATCGGTATAATGAATAATAAATATGCTTACTCTTGATACCTTCTGATCTTTAAAAGTATTCGAGAAAAATAAGAAAAATAATGTTCAGTGTTAAAAATCTCATGTCAATTAGCTCAATTGCGCAAAGGCAATCTGAAATTTGTTTAGGGAAACCCCTTTTCACAATAGGCAAACACGCGCCGCGGATGAACAGGCGAAAAGTGTAATAGATCGAAAAAAAATAGCAAAAAACGCGGGGAAAATTATAGATAAGGGGGAGACTGCAAACACGATGGATCCGTTTCGTGCATCGATCGCGCTACTTTTTCGGCGGGGCGCCTCTTTTTTGCGTTTTTTTGCCGCGCGATCAAAAAAAAGCCTCTCTCTCTCTCGTTGTATCTGGATTACGAAGACGGAAATGCTGCTTGTGATATGTGAAGCCTTTTTTCATACGTTACGCTTAAGAACAGGTGAAACGGGGAAAGAAACAGCAGCGTACAAGTGTAACGGGGGATAAACCCTTTTTTTTTTGTCGCCCTTGTCATTCGGTTGAGCCCGATGGAATTTGTCGAGGATTTGAAATGCAGTATATAATACACAATCATATTGTGTATTATGCAAATTTTGTATGTATGGCAATCCACAGAATTTCAAACGGCATACTATATAAAAATAGTTCTCTGGAACGGAACAGAACATTTTTCTGTATTAACGCGAAATATATCCCAAACGGCTCGATATAAATGTTAATTAATTTTGCATAATACTGTTCGAGCGTAAGTCCTGTGTACTTTTTTTTTATTTGAATTTTATCACTGATAAGGTGTCATCCGATCCTGAAGTAATTCTCGCGAGCCTACTGTATTATACATTTTAAAATATCTCTTAGATTAAGCTCAGTCCGCTGAGCGACAAGTTTGCGTACAAACACACAGTTCCGTGCCAGAAATTGTTTTAAAGAGGAACTGCTGATTTGCCGGATCCGGACCGCAAGACGGGCGAGAGAGAGAGAGCATCGGCCGGGAGCGCGGCCAAGTCCCAGAAGGCTCCTGGCGTGTGTCCGAGGTATCGGACAAACGAGCAAACAAAGCAAGACGAGGAGGGCGAGCAAAGGAGGACGATAGCGTCGGAGTCGATTGCTTTGATTTTCGACGGTCCGCCGGTCACAAATAGGTCCCCGACAACTCCGTAACAAGTGCAGCGCCAACCTTAATCACGCATTCGCGTCCACTAAACCCACCCTGTAATTCTTCTTTCCCTCTTTTTACACCGATAACCGGCGGGATCGCCGCCGCAGCATCTAAATAGATTATTCATACCACTCTATGGATATACATATTTATATTTATATACGCTATCTCAAAGGAGCTAATATATACATATATTAATAATAGATAATCCTTTTACAGAGAGTAACATTTTTAATTCAAACGTAGGGGAGAGGATATTTTTTTTAATCTTTTTTTTTCTCTCGAAATACTTATCACAATTACATAAAGCTGAGCTGAGCGTCACCGATTTGCATCTTTGCATAAAGTATCGCAATTATAATTACGTTAATTACATGTAAAAGTACATGCGCCATGTGCGACACTGATTTTCGTTTCGTTCCCGTGTGCGCGCGCGGGTTCACGCAACAAATCCAAAGGGAGGACCGACGCGTCGTAAAAAGAAGCAGCAGATGGGGAGAGAAATGAGGAACGGCGTTAGAGATCACGGATTATTCATACTCGCCGAAAATATTCCAAATGTGTCGCGACGTAGACGGACTATCGTTCTTGACAAGCGCGAAGACAGGCAGATGGGGTGAGCCGAGGAGAAGAAGGGCGGTGTGTGGAAGGAAGAGAGGAAGGGAAGGATGAAAAGGGGCGCCCACGGTCGGATAGAGAGTAGGAGTGGCCGCGGAATTCTCGATTCTTCTGAATGCGAATCGAGAAATCGGCCTCGGCGACGACTTTCGGGGCCCCGCGCTATTGTGCCGCCCGGGCCCCGAAAACATCTGTAATCCGTTTAGCCGTGCAAATTTCCCATTGATCCCGATTCTCTCCTGTCAAAAATCGACGTTGATTCCCTCGCCTCTCGCCCTCGCCGCCGGTGCCACGTCCCGGAAAAACATCGATCGACGTGCCCCCGGAGCCGCGGGCGATAATGCCGCGTGCGTGCGACGTGCGCACGTAATTCTACGTGGGCGCTCGCAGGAGGCGCAAAGCCGGATTTCCCTCGAAGGGAAGAGGGCTCGGCGTTACGCTTCCCGGCGATTTTCGTTAGGCGTCACGCAGTCGAAACTCGGCTCGTCCCCGTGAATCGTCTCTGTCTCGAGGCGCAGCGCGATTCAAGTTTCGGATATTTTATTAAAGGAAACAAGATTCGCAGATCTGTAATAACTAATAATACATCTCAAAACGTGACCTTTTTCGAGATAGATGTCTCATTGGTGGTTGAAAACAAGCTATATTTATTTCCTCGATAAAAAAAAAATAAAATTACGATCCATCTTCGAGGAAGTATATCTTCTGATATTTGCTCCTCGCGCATTAATTTTAAATAAGCATAATTTAAGTATAATTTTAGTATAATTTTCATAAGCTCGATAAAAACTCAATTTTCTAATAAAGTCAAAATAGATTTACATAAGTACTCAAATCTTATATTCTTTTTTTAGATATAAAAAATATAGATTAAACTACTCACTGTACGCTATAATTTCTATAGATTTGATAAATATATTTTTAACGGACGAATAACGCTTGCCTCGCATTTTCTGGAAACAAATTAGAAATTACATTCAGACATAATTTAAGCATTCTGTCTAGTGACATTTCAAGGCACGACATAGGATTAATACATCAAGGCCTCATTTTCTAATTCACTTTACGTAAGTTTATCGCGGGACAAACGAAAGATTCGTCTGTTAGATTGAAAGTCACGCAACGAGAAAGTCGCTTTTCAGCCGGCAGTCTAAAGCGAAAAGAAACAATCTATAAAATGTATTTTTAAACATCACCGATAGCTATACTTATTTTCGCATTATTGTATATCACCTTAAAATACAGTTCCATGCACATTTATTAAATGATAATGTGATAGTGAAACGTCCATTTCGTAGTTCAATAGAAACATGCAAAATATAAATTATATACGAACACGAACTATTGTCTATATTTGTCGATCGCGTTATCCGCAGGAATACTTTGATTTTATTGTCGCGCGCATACATTTCTACTTTATAAACTTCTATTTACGCCCCTGCAAGTACGTTATACCGGAAAAGTCGCGAGAATAATAACGACGATGCCCGATGGAGACGTCAACGTACATCCGCGGTCCTGCTCGTTCGGACTGACCCGCGGGGCAAGAAGGAAACCCATTATGGGATAACACCGGGCCCAGTTTCGGTTGTACCGTTAAACAAATTTTCAATGAAATTTTTTTTCTCCGCATTGTGATGGCTCGACCGCCAACCGATGCGCGCACGAACAGGAAGGGAAAGAGGAGCAGCGGATGAAGGGCGGACGAACGCGCGTGCAAGAGTACGTATGGACATGTATGTATATAAAAAAAAAGGGGAGAAAAAAAACGAGAATTCGTTACCCTGATCGGTCTTGCCGGACGTTGGACGCGGGACCCGTCCGTGGACAAGGGGGGTCCGAATCTCCAAGATTTGGGAAAAACGAGAGGGAGAGATAGGGGAGGCCGCGCCGCGAATGGAGAAAAAAACGCAACGAGCCATGTGGCGCGTGGAAGGGAAGCTGCGAGAGAATTTTTTTTCTCTCCCCCTTACAAAAAGGGGCCTCGTGCGGTGCAACGGTAGGAAGAAGAATCGATCGAGGGGAGGAGAGAGAGAGAGAGAGAGGTTTTAGGCGGCGGCGACGCGCGGAGGGATGGAAGAGGAAGGACGCGCGCGCGCGCGAGTTATTCCGGGATTTTGATATTGTCCGGAAGAGTCTACCCGTCGTTAAATTTGTCGGAAGGAAAAGGCGCGATGCGCGCGGACGAGACGGTGGCGGCGATGCGCGCGTGCTCGCGTCCCCTTCCGCTACCGGTTGTCCGTAGCTGGCCGTCGGTTTCTCGCGCGAAAACATTCGTAGGGAGAGCGAAAAGGGGCGCACGTGCGGCCGGCACAAAAGGGGACAAGTGTCGTTGGAGATGAGTGTAGAAGACAACCGATGCGAGGCAACGCGACGTCTTTGACGGCGACGGCGTCTGTTTCCACGAGAGGACTGTCGATCAGTCGGTTACTCGGCAATCGATTTTGTCTATCGGATGCCGTAAGCTTTGCCGTTCCCACACACGAGAACCCCGGAGTGCTCATATTTGATAAGGGGCCGCTGAACTTTTTTGTGAAACAAAATCTGACCAGATGTCGGCGGGGCCCTCGGAAATCCAGGTAAAAAATACCTTCGGGTGTGCGGCAGCGGCGGCGGCGGCGGAGGAGCGTATATAGGTGGATCGTGTGGGAGGCTTGGTTCGTCATTAGGTCGCTAAATCAATCCGGAGGGAGTCCCACTGGATCGTTTTCACGGAGAAGTCGCGGAGGGTCGCGCTCCAACGAATCGAGTATCCGGTTCTCACAGAGGATCCAAAGATATCTAGGGAAACGATTTCTTCCAGGACGAGGAGTGAAATAACGATAACAGAAAGATTCGAGTTTCTATCTTAAGAGAACGATGCTACAACAGTTGATTTATTTTAATATTATCCTCAAAATTACGATTTCGAGGATTCAAACAAAGAGCGAATTAAGAATGTCAATCGGAATTAAGAATATACTTTTAAGCGTATCATATTCCGGTGATATCGAGTTTATGTTAATGTCAATTATATTTGAAACTCTAATTTAATATCACTTATTCTACAATTTTCAATGTTTCTCTCAGTTATATGACGCCTTAGTATTTTTAATAATTTTTAAAAATTTAAGAATTTTTCTTACCAGAAGAATTATCTTACGTACAGTTTTTCTTTATACATATATAT
>VBVQ01004307.1:1815-15224 GCA_011636635.1 Tetramorium simillimum | reverse complement strand
TTAAAACTTAATTATATATTGATTTTCTGTTCAATAAAAAGCACCGCATTAAATTCATTTCATTGAATTTGTTGATGTATTTCACTGCGTGATGTATAAGTTTACTTGTTGCAATGGTTTCATCGTTCGTTCATCCTCGCTCATCAATGAATAGCCCTTACAGTAGATCTCATGATAATGCGGAAGTTGATACTCGTAATCAGGATCAATAATCTCCACTCTTTTCGTTACTGTTTCGCAAAGGTTGTGATATTCCTGTGATAAATCGAAAAAAAAGAAATTTAGGCATTTATTTCGATACAAATAGTATGTAATTTACAATTTAAGTCAGGAATATAAACATGCAGAAGATAGACGAATAAAAAAGAATCGATATTAAGATATTAGGATTTACCTCATTCAGTTTAATTTCCAGATTTTTTCGTAAAATTTTTTAAAATATTTTTTATTTTAATAAACGATTATTTTCAGGAATAAAAAATAATTTACTAACGGGCATAATATTTCTGTTCGCTCTATTCAGTTGCTGCAGTTCTCTTTCCGCGTCATAATATTCTTTCGCCAGATAAGAGACGTCTCTTGCCACCAGTATATCACGTAAATAATCCTGGTAATTTAACTCAGCAGGATCAAAGCTCTTCTTAATTATCTGAGTAAAATTCAGACTCAGCACGTAGGACAGGTGGTTAAAGATAAAGAATTCGACTATATTTAGAACTAATAATAATCCAAATAAATGTATTAAAGAAGATAAAAACAGCAAAAAAAGAATAAATTTTCGATTATATAATTTATGATTTTTAATTTAAACATTTTTCATATATTAAACAATATTATATAATTCTATTCATATCAATAAAATAGCAAAATATAATTTGATAATTTAATCAGAGATAGTTGAAATCACTTTAAATCTTCAAATCGATGTTTCTGTTTCTTATTAAGATTATATTATTTTATTTTTGTTATTTACTATTTTATTTTATTAACAATTCCAATTTTACATGATAAACAAATCATTCATTAAAAAGAATTCTTCGATAAATAAATTATAGGATGTATTATAGTTTGGGATTTAGTAAAAATTCTTTTTATTAAAACTATAATCACTTATTTGAATTACACTAAGGATCGAAATAATACGGTATATCATTTTGTTGCTCTATTAACGTAGCCAAAGCCCGTTCTATGTTTTCTGGCAAATGATCCAAGAGCATGCGTGGCATCACCGTTAATTTCATAAATTCTTCTGCTTGCGCCCATCGCATCTCGTATTTTCTCTCTTTTGCGAGTTGTTTTTTGCTAATATAAAAATTATGCATCATTATTATTTAAAGTTTTATGGTTCTATAACTCTTAAAATATTTCTTTGATACTATTTTTTTTATATTGATTTATTTTCTTTCGAAGAATCAAAAAATATGTAAAGACAATGTACCTCTTTCCTTCTGTTTTCTCGAGCTTACATCTTGTTATATGAAGTATACGACCAGCATTAAACAGTTTCATTCTCGAATATCTTCGTTTTGTTATGTCGCGTTCTATTATTTTATTATCCTGCGCAGAAAATAATCTAGTAATAATGAAGTTTAATACAGTAATCTTGTCAAATTCAATATTATATAAAATAAATATTACAAATGTTCGTGTCTTTAATACTTTCCATAAATTTTGCAAATGTATTTTTTTTACACACAGCATTTTTTTCTTACCACATCGCTGTGCTTGATTAACAAAGGTGATTGACCTGGAATTGTGTTAATTATGTTATGGTTGGCCCACGTTTTAGTCAGATCTCTCTCGGGAACTCCGAATAAAGCGTATCCAAATCCATTCAGGACTACTCTATACTAAAGAAAAAGATGAAAGATTACCAAAACACAGTCTATTTAATCATACAAGCAACTGATATATTCAAAATCATGAATTTCAAAATACCTTAGGCAGTCGACAGGCATGAAGAGTTGTCAATAACGATGTCCTTAAATTTTCTATGCTATCCACACTGAGCCTCATTACGAGATCATCTCCAACTCCTACAGTCAATACGAATTCCTCGGTAACCCTAGCAGCATCTCTGCTGAGTAGTCCAGCTTTTTGGATAAATACATTAGAAATTATAAATCAATCTAATGTGTGTATGCAAAATTAATAATTGACAATACGGCAGTGTCTGCCAAAATGTCTTTTTTAGTTAAAATTATGATATTCGCAAAGTCAAAATCATTTGTACAAGCAATTACCAGGTGTAGCAAACGCATAAACTCTCAAGTCCGGATAACGAGGACGTATAAGTAAACCCAACAGAATGGCTAAACCAGCTCCTAAACTGTGACCTATGTATACATGCTATCTCATTAAAAAATGTATGTACATACAATTATACTTCGATGACAATTTGTATGGAGTTCTTACCTGTAATCGTCAAATGATAATTAGGATATGTGACGAATGCTCTTTCCAGGATTTTATGATTCTCCAATTGCTTTAAAATTACTTTTACCCCTATTATCATGCCTTTATGAGCCTATAAATTTTATATAAATTTATATAAGACAAATTTTAATAGATGTACCAGCTTTTTGCTATGAAAGATGACTTACTGACTGCAACTTTAATCAATTGAATGATACATAGATGACAACTGTTTGGATCATCCGTGCGTACTGAGGCCCGAGCGGAAACCACTATTAGTCATCTATTCACTCGAATTTTAAAATACCTATGTACATACTTAGAAGTCAATTCTTCCGATTAGCAAATTCTTAATCTAAGAGTTAGTTTAAGTTTATTTTAGGATTAATTTTAATTTTAAGACAGTTTTGATTGCTAATTTTTAGTTTGGCTGCTAATTTTAGAAAGTTAAGAAAAAACAATATTAAATTCAAAAAATTCGTTTTTTATTGCGTTTATTTGTGTCAAAGTAAGGTTTCGATTTTCTAATAATATATGCGTAAGAAACCTTCCGTGTAGGGATTATAACTAATGGACGTTGTACATACAATTATCTGTATTTTTCTAACATAATAAAAAAAAAACGTACTGATGCCAGAATATGATACAGTTAAAAATTGTAGATCAAATTGTATAGTATCATATTATTAAAGCTGTGCTATTTTTATATATTAAAAATATGCAGTAAAATATCCTTCTTTTATAGAGAAATGGAATCACGAAATTATATTCCATAAAAATATGTATTTTTATCGCTTTTGCATATTAGCAAATATGTATGCATAATTTCAATAATATTGTGCCCACGTTTCAAGTCGAATCTTCTCACCCGGTATATTAACAGCTGACTGCGGAAAATCAATATATCGATCCGCTATAGTCAGCTGACAAGGGATGCGTTCGGGAAGCGCGCTATCATTCTATTCTTGTACATCTACATTGTTAAACACGTAATGTCAAATTATACTCAATTTGAGTCATTTTTAACTATTCCATAGGTTGCCACTGCTCCTACTCAATATTTCATTAATTTTGACTAAGAGGAAAGTAAAATTTTGACTAACTTGGAAGTTAAATTAACAACATATTGAGTAGGGCTTACTGAATATGTCGCTAATTTTATTTCATTGTTTTAGACAAATTAACCGAATATTGAATAGGAGCAGTTGCAACCCATAGGAGTTTACAGTGTAACGAGTGAAAAAGAGATGGAGTAACATGTTAGCTCTATAATAATGTGCTCCCTAAACGCGCCCAAGAAGAGAGAGTGTCGCCGCTTAGCGACGAAATGAACAAGGATATTTTGACAGAGAAGACTTCGTCTCATGTAGACGTATCGCCGTGTCTTTCGAGTCTTCTCCTGTATAGACGTTCTCGTTATATTTTGTGCTTTCTGTGTTTGTCAATATAGTTCCTATGTTTAAAAAAATTCTGTGTCATGTCCTCCTTTCTCGTGTGCGCGATTTTACGAGTTACGTGTGACGCAACAATATGATACTATATAAATAATCCACAATTTTTAACTTGCCTGTATATTACACTCGGGATGTCAGTACAGATGATCCAAGCAATTGTCATCTATAATATATCGTTCAGTTGATTAAAGCTGCAATCCCTCTATCATGGTAAAAAGCTGGAACATCCATTAAAATTCACTCGGTACATAATTAAATTGATTAATTTTATATAAAAAGAAAAAATAACCGTGCTGCCTGGTGGAACGCCTGGACATTCAAATGAATCAGACGCAGCCGCAATATCAGTAATTATATCCCGCAAGGATAATGATCCTCGTATAGTCACGACAATACTGGCAGTTTTGTGATCGGCCATTACACAAAATGGTATCTGTAAAATTTCAAAAAGTAATACTGAATATTGAACGAGCGTGGAAAAAATATAATTTAAAAACAATATACAAACTTCACATAAATGATTTTTAAAAGAAGCGAATAGAATATCTTCCTCGGATATCTTTGATAAATATTTCACGCCAGAGAGATAACAGAGACAGCAGTTATCATCCAGAATAATGTTACGCTTTCGTCTAAAAAAAAAAAACAGAAAAGTATAATAAAATAATAAAGCAATAGAAATAATAATGGAAATTATTAAATTTATGGATCGATTTCAATGACCTTGATATATATTATCAAGGACATACCCCTGAGTAATATTCAAAAGGTTTTAATCGCCGTTCGTTGCTTATTAAAAAATTATTAACAAAATAACTTTCACGATTTTCACATAATTTTCAGACACTGTATTGGCACTGACATTGGCGCCGCTGGGGTGAAGGTACGGGAGAGAGAAACGGAGCCACCTCTCTTCCTGCCTTCGGAGCGAAGCTAGGTCCACGGTTCCAAGTGTACGATTCACGTAGGTTTGCGATTTTTACGCGAAGCGATTTTCACCCCCTCTCTCCCCTTGCTTTTGGGGCAAAGTTGTAAGGAGTTATATATATATTAACAATTTTAACATTTATTTACTCTTGAGATATAGGATACATATCTGCTATAATAATATTAAAAAAAGCCTCGATTCGTTTATAATATTTGTAACACCGACGAAACAGAAACTCTACTAAGTAGTCTATATAATATTTTTTTCGAGTTCCAATACAGTGTACACTGAATGTATTAGGCGTGAAACTAGCATAAATATTTTTCACTATGGAATTCAAAAACAATGTATGCAGTGTTAAAAAAATGTTGTTTTAGTCATAAAATTTATTTGTTAATAACTTTAATAAACAAGGAGCGACAATTAAAACCTTTTGAATATTACTCAGGGGGATGTCCTTGATAATATATATCAAGGTCATTGAAATCGGTGAAGTCGTCCATAAACTTAATAATTACCATAATGAGAAAAAGTACACTGCTCAATAAAATTATTGCATAGGTAAATTTGAGTCAAAATTTTGAAAATTTTAAATACTGCGAAAAATCATCGCATTTTATTTTTTCGAAAAGCATTTTAAAGCTCGAAACTTCTTTCAAATACTTTTTAGTATAGATAAAATTTTACGATAATTATCATAAGACTTGCGAAAAGAAATTCTTTCAACCCAGAAATATGCAATTCCAATTATGCAATTTCTTTGAAGACGTAACACGGTTTTTACATGTTTAAACTTGATTTCATAAGACATAACGAGTCAGGTTTAAAAGGGCTAATTTTCAACTTTCCAACGCTTTTTTTGGAATGTTGTACGTTAATTTTTTCACGAGTTATAAGCGATCATAGTCAAAGTGACTACTTTTTAGTCAAATCTTGAGAACTCGATAAAAAAATAGCAAACTGCTTCACAACTTCTTAAATTAAAGGGAAAAGATTCCGCTATTATATGCAAGTAATAGAAAATCGTCTCGATTTTTTCCAGCAGGTGTAATGCAGCAAAGTTGCATTAAAAATTTTTATTTTGACGGATCAAGCTTTATCATTGTGCCATTTCGTGAAAGAAAAAGTTAATTAAATTCACCAGAAAGTATTTTGGAGCTAAAAAGAAGTTTCGAGCTTTAAAATGCTCTTTGGAAAATTAAAATGCAATGATTTTTCACAATGTTATGCTTGTTTAAAATTATGCAAAATTGTGACATAAATTTACGTATGCGATAATTTTATTGAACAGTGTATATATAATTATTCTTTAGAAAATAATGAGATAAACAGATAAAAATAATTTTGAGTACAGAGCTTTATCCTATGTCCTTTTACCGAAAACAAGCACAGCATCTCATGCCGCGTATCAAACGAAAACATCCGGTACACGTGTGCTGATATATTACGAAAAGCCAGCCGTAGGAAGCGATCGCTAGTTGTAGGAAATGTTGGGCGGCTTCCAAGGACATCCAGTTAGGTGCACCCGAAAAAATTTCATTACAGTCTAAAAAACACAGACAGCAAACATTTGATGATTAACAGCAAATATTTGCATTCAACATATGCGCATTTTTTTACATTTTTTCTCTATGTGTAAATGACATACCTGAAGTGTATTTTGGACGCGCGATTAGATTCAACTTTCTCAACTCGTGAGTTTCTCGCTTCTGCCGGACTCTTAATAAAACGCATCCTGCCATTACATCTGAGGGAACCAAATCCGTACCTCGGAATAAGGCGGTCAAAAGACCTACGAAAATAATATATCAGCATTTTCTCGTGCAAGTTACATAATCAAAAAATTTACCTATAAATTTCTCTCTCTCTCTCTCTCTTTGGCCACAATATGACATTCAATAATGTGTTATAGTAATCATAATAATATAATGCGCTAAGAATGATACATATTACGTTTAGACGCGATTAGACAGACAAATGAATAAAATAAAATAAAATATAATTTTTTATCGTTTAGTGTTAATGATGCTGATAAACCTCACTGCGAATTAAAATTCATTCCCGTTTGCATACCACGATGATTACGCATATAGCGAAGCGCTCGCTATTTCCGAGCAACGAGAGAGCCAACGTTGCACCCATCACGAAGAAAATCCCACCAGTGCCAAAACCGGAACAAAAATCAACGATTTGATTTATCACCCCTCTCAGTAACCGTTTGCGCGCTCGGTTTCCGATCGGAAACAGTGCTCGCGTTCCAGTTCCGAATGCGGCAGGACCTCTTCGTAGGTCAGCCGTACCTATGTCTCACCAGCAACGTGTTGAAAGGTCTCATTCGCGCTCTCGTCCTTACGCATCCACCACAGGAACTTAAATCTCCGTAGCCAAATACGAGAGACCTTGCCATGCTCTACGGAGCTTTCTAACTGCTTTTTCTCCAGAGAGCCGATCGGATCGAACACGAGGGCGAGGCCGAAGATGCTAAGACCGATCAGAATCCAATCGAAAAACACTAGAGCCTCCACGACAGTAATGGAGTACGACTCGTGATTGCACTCCACACTTTGCCCGAAAATCCATAGGGTGCCCAGAATATTCCATCCGATCTCCGGCAGCAGCATTAATATTCTGTATAAATTAAAAAGAAATCTCTAGACTTTTTTTTATTAACTTGCGATCAGCAGTTCTTTCGTATAAGTATAAAATAAATAAATCACATCACTATTGTTACAATAATATTGAATATACCAATTGAAATATACCAATAATATAAATAAAATTGTAATTAATGTTTTTTAATGGATTCGTCCATATAGCAAATTATATCAGCAATACGAATATAAAAAATTTAGATAATTCCATGAAATTTGTATAAGTGTATGAGTTTGTTTGCTACTAGCATTTATAATTTGTATATATTTTTATCTTCTTGAAAATTGTAGACTTTATATATACATTTCGTGTGTCTCTGTTAGTGCATAGTTTTTATGAAAAAAATTTGCATGACATAGGTCGGTATTCATAGTCAGTTCTTATATTCAAGATCATCTTAAGTACAGTCTTAAATTGTCCCAAACCAATCACAGAGCCTTATTAGCATCTTAAGATATTACTTAAGGCGGTCTTGAACTAAGAACTGACTATAAATACCGGCCATAGTAAAAAAATGAATAACTGTTTTAATACAAACTTTAATAGGTATGCAGCATGTAAGTTCTTTATATCTTTCTTTATATCTTTCTTCATTATTTATTATTCTTAAATATATTCGTAGATTATATTATACATGTATTCTATTTCTATATACGTATATTACATATATTTTTTTTCTTTTTATTCTTCAATCTTCACAAAATTAGTAACTAAAGATAAAAGATTACTCAAATTACAATTCAATTTAATATGGAAATTGTATGAAACAATCATATATAAATGATTTGTATTTGAATAATTCTACAAGTTTTTTTAAGTAAAACTTAAATTAAAAATTTAATTATATAGCTATATAACATACAAAACTAAAAAGTTATGATAAATAATGATCTTTCGCTTTAAGACTCGATTATAAATAATTAGGCAAACAGTTTGTAATTAAAAACTAACACAACGAAAATTGAAAACCTTGAAAAAGTTTTCCCGGTTATCGATCTAGAAAACTGATTATACGTAACGCTGGTTTACTGTTATTGCTTACTTGACCATCAAGAGCGGTTGGACGTAGCATCGAGCATGCGTGTCCATGATGGCCCCTCTTGCACTATGCCTAATAATGATGAGTACCAAAAGCGTGACGATACCAAGCATGACCGCCTCGCCGAGGAGGTACACGCGCACTAATTCACCTCCCAACCGACAATTCCACGTATCCTCGTAGTACCTTACGCAGGCGATCCCTATAAGAATCAACCTGTAAAACATATAGCCGATTATGAGAGACAAACTAACAATGATTCGAGCGATTTCGATCAAGTGACGCGTACCTGCGAAATAACTTAATATGTATTGAGAGTAAATTCAATATTTCTAATGAGTTTAGAAAATTGTTGAATTTAGTTAAATTTTGTATTTAATTGACTGATCTGGAATTTTTCTCATTTCTAATAATCTTAAAACAAACAATTTGGATATGAAATTACGATATTCACAATTAATACGTACTGTAATTCCGATATATTGATGATTGCAATAACTGTTTATTGGCAATACCTACCATACAATACGAATGAATAATTCGAACAACCCGGGATATACAAGATCGTCGGTTGCAGCCAACCATTTTCGTCCGAAGAGCTTCAACGCAGGCATTTCCCTGTAAAAAAAATTTTGCTGTAAGTGCTGTAATCTTATTAAAATTTTTCGAAAATTGTTTTTTCTTAATTAAGTGAATTAAAGGTAAAAGATAGGTATTTATAAACGTTATATTTAGGAAGTCGAAATATGTCTCCATCTAGATCATATCTGGACGCTCATGATACCGAGATTAATCAATTCGGTCACGTGTCTAGCAGTAGCGAGCGGAGCACGCACCGCGGAAAGTTTACTTAACCAAATCCTCGTGCGCAGGTTTCGCAGTATTACAAAATAAAGCGGACGCGGCTTTCTATGATCATAAATATCCCCGGAATTCGGACGATTATGGTGTACGCGGGTATCTCCTCGATCACGAAACCGCTGTCCAGAGAAAGCGCCGGGAGAAAGTCCCTGTGTCCATCCCACATCCGAGACCATGTTGACACAGTCTTCCGACGTGTTTAAATGGACCGTTAACGATCCGTGATTTTAGTTTCAAGTGTAATTTGGTATAATTTAGAGTTGACTTAAATGCCAATAATATGTGAATAATTATACCAACGTAGTATCACTACTAGATAACCGATCGGACAGTAATAAACGACGCACGACGTTATTTATTAAATATACATATCTCATTCAATGACGTTGCACTCCATTAACATTATTTATTATCACATTATTATTAACTATTTAACAATTTTTTTGTGTTATATAAAGAGGAAAAATTAGATGAGCATAATTAATTTTTATTTATTCGGAAAATAATAACTTCGACGTGATTCTTTTTAATCTATTTTGAAAAAAAGGAGAACAACTTAAATTCATAAAAATAATTTTCTCGTAATATATTTGTGTAAAAAATTGTGACGGATTAAAAAAAATCCTAATTTTTTTTAATCCGTCACGATTTTTTAAAGCCAATGTCCCGAAATTGTATGTTCAAGAATTGGTCACTCTGCTAATGACATTACATTTAAGATTGCTTTCGCTTCCGTAGTTTTAATTTCTAGCATTTTTCTTTCTTTTGTTTTCGATTATTTTCGAGTCACGAATTAGCGCTCCCTAACTAGTTGCGTAAATAACTTTCGAGTGTTTAATCACGAGAAAGCATGCTGTTTACATCATAACACGTAGTTTTTTAATGCGTCAGTTTAGTTATAGATATGATTATCCAACTACTTTCTTTTACAAAAGGTAATAAAAATGTGGAAATTATAGTATGTTATTATAATATTAAGAAGAGGATAGAAAATTGACGTATACATCATCACGGTAATTTCATCAATAATAACGCAGGCCTCGGATTAACTAGTTATTGATGTCAGGATACAAGTTGTTACTCGCTGTATCATAAATGTTATCGCAGCTTCGACACGAATATACTGTTTAAATAAACGAAGAAATGTCGTTGCAAATTTTTTTCGTTATTTTTAGGATTAAAACAAATAAGGGATTTCTTAGAAAATTACAAATCTACACGAGACCGTAATCGCAACTGTGACTGAAAGTGCACCGGTAGTAATTAACGCTTCCTCGCTTTGTCGTTGTCTTGCATAATGGTGATGTATAGAAAAGCGTAAAGAAAATGTTTTAAATCGCACGTCAGTCAACCTGCAATAAAGTAGAACCGGTTTCCGGTATAAAAATTCTCATTACTATTTACGAAGAAATATGTCTGTAATATCGATATCAATAACGATCAGTTTCGATACGATTTAAGAGAGACCGAAAGATATGAAAATAATGTTCGAAAAACATACATGCTATGACATACGTCATCACGGTAATTTTATTAATAATAACACAGGCCTGTATACGTTTATTACTTAGAATGTTGGTATATCAAATTACACGAAATAAAGTGCATCGCGTGCATTTCATGATTCGAAACGCGCGCACTCGCGATGCGCTTCGCCGCGAGTTGGCGAGACAGTACGCAAAAAGATCGGAAATTTTTTTAACATATATACTTAAAACTCTACCTTAGAATGTTCCATATAATGCGCAAATAACAAGAACCAATCTACATTTGATCTCTTAGATCTCTTAGATAGAATGAATACCATTCGAACCTGGCATCATAATTAATATTTTATGCGGTAAGTAGATAATTGTCTAGATGCAAATGACCGCTGAATTATTAGCAAAAAAATTCTAATAACATGTAACGAATACGAACGATAATACGAACATTCATATCTCGATTTCATATATCGATATTAAACGATAAAAACGTGTGTATATGAAAATAATTTATGTTTATATTATTTATATTTCTATAATTAAAAACTTAATTTATTATTAATGTATTAGTAATTGTTATTCATCGATAGGGATCCTCAATCTACAGTCTATATAAAGTTTTATTTGCCCCGTCAAAAAAATTTTAATTGACATTATAATTTAAAAATGAAGATGATATTTTGTTTTTCTATGATTTTCAAAAATAAAACTATCCTGCCTCTCGTCTGATCATTACAAAAATTTTAACATGACTTTCTTGACAAAAAAGATTGAAGATTTCTAATCTACGACAATAATGTGAGATACATTTCTATATCATCCAAAAGTATAGTCGTTTTAATCAGTGTTAGCTTCTGATTGTTGAAGAGAGAGAGAGAAATAAAGATTTTAATCACAAAAGGATATCATTGAGATAAACTATATTTCGTTATTACTGCTTTCTCTATGCAACAAGATTCTTACAAAACGTTTAAGTGGCACAAACTACCGCTATAGTGAATCACGATATACGTATAATTTACACGATGTTGTTTCACTAGCTTGCTTATTGAAAAGAACATGAGAAAAAAATATCATCCAGTTAGAACAGCAATTCCGTACAAACAATGCAAATCCACATCATGTCTTTTGAATTTTATTTAACCCTTTTTTTCTTTAATAAATGTTTCCGCATATAATCAGCAAATTCTATGTGAAAGAGATCTATAAATAGCTCTTTTGTAGCAGTGAAATATTTTATTTTGATTAACTAGTTTTTATTTAATTATGGTGCGGAAATGCTGTACCAGCAAAATGACACTTATTACGGAAAAAAATGCAAATTTTCTACTTACACAAGTGGGCGAATCGATATCCAGTGAATCCGGATATCGTATTACACGCGCGTCGAAATCTCCCCTCAATCGACGCGGCACTTCACCTCGCCCACCACGCACTCCAGCTGCTCGCTCTGCCGTTTCGAGAATTCAGCGCGGTCCCGAGAGTTGTGGATAAACCCGGTTGGAATATTCGTTTAAATCACCTAAGTCAACTAAGCCTTTCTCCGCGTTGTACGGGCAGCAAAATTAGAGCGCTTTCTGCGCTTGGGTTTCCGTTAAACGCAAATGCCTCACGAAGAATTAATTTTCACGTTCGCACATCGCGCGCGAGATCTTTTCGAAAAATTGCGAACGCAACTCGAAAACTCTTCGTGTTTTTCGCGATCGCGTAACGGCGCGTGCCGTACTTAATTGTCCGAACTAACCGTTCGTCGCGTTCGCCGGTTTTGGCACCGCTATGCTCGAAGCTGCGCTTATCTCACGTACAGAGATACGCATATTCGTCCGCGGCACGAGCGTCTCCCAGCAACTGATGCCAGCTGGTCCTTGGGCATTCGCATAAACCGCAATAATGACAACGGTGGCGACCGCAATGGCGAACGCTGACGCGCACGAGAGATATTTCAATCCGAGAAGCGGCACTTCACAATATTATTTCGGGGACGACCGATCTCGATGCAAAACGTTTTACACACGCGGCATCGCGGCGCAAACTTGTTCACCTTGCAACGCACGACATCCCGCGCAAACAATCGAATCTCACAATCCTGGTTAACCACAACTGGTCCGGTACACTACCGCACACGGAAAGAGAGACCGCGAGGAACTTTCCCTCTGCGCGGGTTATCGCGCGCTGTTCTGGCCACGCAAAGAGGAAAAATGCAGCGAAAAAGGAGAAGAGGAAGGAACAGGTTACTTTGAGAGGGATAAACGTCGAGCCGAGTCAAGCCGAGTCGAATTGATGGTGGGAGCGACGAATCGGCGACGCACCTGGCGATCGTGCCTGACCGTTCCTCTCGAGGAGATAGGGAACGCGGTGAATGCCGATATCCGGTGGTGGATCTAGGAAGATTAGCCGAGGAGGAGGGGGCACATTTGCGCAATGTTCTTATTACCCACAACAAAATTACGTCCGTTACATATCGAGGCAATGAAGCTAGATCCGTTAACATTTTAAGCCTCAGTCGTTTAAAACTCAAAGTCCAAATCTTCTGGACTTATTAAATCTGCATTACTCTTCATAATACTAATTACATC
>VBVQ01004306.1:0-15228 GCA_011636635.1 Tetramorium simillimum | reverse complement strand
CCCTTATGCTTTTTCGCGTCCCTTTCACGGCGCGCGCGCGCGGGGACGTTTCACGCGTCGTCGCGGCGACCGGAATCATCGCGAATATTGCGTTAGCGCGAATTTTCGCGCTTTTCCGCCGGCCGATCGCGATTTAAAAGGGTTGGACGGCGTGCAGCTTGTCGCCCCGTTGAGCAAGACTCGTTTTTAGCATTTAGCTATTTTTTTTTTTTTTTAACCAGCGCGCGGACGCCTAATCCCGTTTACACGCGATATTCCACGTACTTAATTGGCGGATGCATATCAGCGCCGTTGTGCGAGGGGGCCCACGCGCTACGGCGATTTATTTTTACGTAGTACACACCTTCGTGTTCGCACGCGCATGTTTATTGGCAAAAATATTATCGCTCGATAGCCGCGCGATAAACGAGCACGAGCAATCGTCAATAAATCAATAACGAATGAAACAGCGTCGCACTGTTATTTCGCTTGGCTCTTCTTCAGAGCCGATCGTCTAGGTGCATTCACTCGATTTCGCTTTATATTCTTAAACGCGCCTCTCTTCATCGTAGTTGTTGCGGGAGAAATTGGTTTCGGCGGTAACGAGCGTTATTTCATTCAACGTTATTTGCGGAGCGTCAAGCGACGGCATCAGCTCATTCGACATTCCCTTTTTTTTCCCGAGGCTCGCAAACGTTTATCGCTACCGCACGCGTAATTTTTTCGCGTCGGTCCGTGAAACGCGAGTTTCACGCCGAACGGACGGCCAAGCACTTTACGTCGATCCTCAAAGCGATTGTGCTTTTGTTATTCGTCCGAGCAATTTCATTGGGTCATTGCCGTTAGTTCGATCGATTGATTCAACGATCGATCGGCTGGTCAATCGAACGACCGCAATTAGTGTCCCGGTCAGATTTTTCACTCCATGCCGTTTACGTTTTTCCCGCCTGGGTCGAGCCTTCTTCCTCGGCTGTTTTCGATTAACCGTGTCTTTGTGCTTTTTCCCCTGCTCATTCCTGGTCTCTGCGTCCCTCGCGCGCTCTCTCTTTCTCTCTCTCCGTCTGTTCTTCTCATGTCCATTCGCCGCCAGCTACTTCATTGTCGTTTTTTATCGAAATTTTGTTTGAGCAAAAGCCAGCCACGCGCCATTCGCAATTTCTGAATATCAAAGCGTTCGTAAGTCTGTTGAAAAAAACCTTTGTCCATTCAGTCATCCCCGCGTGTCCATATTTATATAGTGCAAGAAAACAAGAAAATTGTACATTGGCAGTTTTAATCTTGTAAATGGTAAAAGGTAAAAGATTACGCCCCGAAAGCATCCCTTGATAGTCTTTCAATTTTCTTACGTATCTCATGTACGTTATGTACCTATAATGTAAAATCGCCAGGCACACCGGATGGATATGTGCCGTCGATACGCATCGGAAATACATTTGATTAAAGTTTACATTTTCCCGTGCGCGCGATGTATACAAAAGCAGCAGCAGCAGCAGCAGCAGCAGCTATCTCGCAGTGGCACGATCCGCGATAGCTCTCTATGAAAAATAGTTCGCAACGTACCGGTCCGGCGATTCGTATCTGGGTCATCTCTGGAAAAATCGGATCCCCCACCGTATTTTCCGGGGAAGCCCGTCGTTTTTCTTTCACCGCTCCCCCAAGATTCCGATCAAACTGGCGCGCTATTTACGGCTAAACTTTTCGCGAGTTTGAAAAAGCGGTAAAATTCCTATTGGGCACACCCGCTCACGCGCTCTCCGCTCATTTGTATTCCTCACGGCGCGGTGAATAGACTTGACGCATTGAATTCACCGGCGTAAATCATCAGGCGGGTCCCCGAAAACCTGCCGTTTGTTCCAGCCGGATAATTTGCCGGCCGGATGCGAGCCAGTCGGGGAAAATAATCGACGAATCGACCTTTGTGTGTGGGAAAGCGCGCGCGCTGATTCCGCTGACTTAGTCCATAATCTGTTAGTTTTCTCTATATTACAGCCGGCGTTCCCTCGTGATCCCCGGCGCGGTCCCGTTTTCCCGCGGGGAAAAGTTTTTCGCGCACTTTGTTATTCGAGAGACCCCGGCCAGACCGAGAGAAAGACCAAGTTCCCGGACGGGGCAGCTATATTTGATCGACGCCAGTGTTTTTTCCGGAAACGTACGTGTTCTCGTCCTCGCGCTCTTTCGGCGAGTATCAATTCGGTCCGACAAAGCGCATCTCGGGCGTCTCGGGAGATGGCCGAGACGCGGAGGCGAGTGGAGCGCGACGAAAGTAGATTAAATATCGGGGATGACTCGTCGTCAGGCAGGAAGAATAATATCACCTCTCCCCTTCCGAAGAGCTCTCAGAGCTCTTAATATCCCGGCTCCTCTTTCAGGGATATACTTCTCAGCTATTAATTCTATCTAATAACTTATTTCATTATTCAGCAGCCACCCGTTAAATCTTTCTTTCGCAACGGGGCGGCTCGCGTTAAAGCCGGCTCTTCACTTTTTGCCCGCCTCCCTCTTTCTTCGTCGTTCTCCGCGCGTCTTTTCTCGCGAAACTTTTTATTTATTTACTCCCTTCATTATATACCTCCGCGACGAGCGATCATCATTGCGAATGCGCAACTCGGCCCGGGGGCTCCGCTCGCTCTTCATCGTAATGGGACAAGAGCATATCTCTCTCTCTCTCTCTCTCTGGGAAGGAAAGCAGGTTCGCGGGAATATAGAGCGTTTGCGGGAAGAGAGACCGGGCGCATTATACTGCCGTGTCAAAGGAACCGGATATAGAGGCAGGTCATGGACGGCAGACAGAGACGCAACGGCGACAACAACAACGGCAGCGACAGCAGCAGCAGCAGCAACCTCGCCTTGGTATTCAGCTTTCCTATGGCGGTTTTGGCTACGCGGCCATGTCTTCCCGCGCTACTGATTGTGAGCCTGGTTTACCGAGGTATC
This sequence comes from Tetramorium simillimum, assembly GCA_011636635.1. Lineage (NCBI taxonomy): Eukaryota > Metazoa > Arthropoda > Insecta > Hymenoptera > Formicidae > Tetramorium > Tetramorium simillimum. Next base: position 12,315 of record VBVQ01004306.1, on the reverse strand, counting down.
CCGGTTGCATGAGCCGAACCTGGCCTCACAATTCGCCGCCATCGCCGGTTCGCGATCCATAATCTCGAGTACCGCCTTCCTTGTTCGCCTCTGTGCCCTCGAGGTCTTCGCCCTGCTTCGTCTACTCGCGTCTGCTAACGGGGTGTTCTGAAAGCATGTACATCTTCGTAACATGCAGTTTTGATATTTTATCAGAGATCGGATAATCAGGAACTAGATAAACAAGTTAATTAAGCGAGATTTGCAACGTTAGTAATTTTTTATTTTTATTTTTTGCGTGAAATTCAAACATGCCAATTGTATCAGCTTGTCGTTTGCATAATTGGACAAAGGATATTGATGGCGGTGATACAGACGTATCGTTAAAGTCTACGTTTGATATATTTCTAGCGAAGGGTAATCAGAGAGGGGCTACAGGTTGTTGCGCGAGTTGAACAAGTTTGCAAACAAACTCGAGTATTTCGCACGATAGTACGACTGTTATTATAGTCGACGGTGAGAAGTCTGAAAATTTATAACCGACGAAAAGTCGACAGGCAGCGGCAGAGGCGCGCACGAATTCGAAATGCATCGCGACCACTTTTAGCTCAAGTTCCTTCACGGCCGTAATGCGTAATAAATTCTCGCGTTACGGCGCGGTTGTAAAGCACACCGTCTCGCGCCGCGCCGCGCCGCGCCGCGCGCGCTGTAACCCATTCAGATCGGAATCCTCCTCGGGCGAGTGGTACATTCCGGAAGCCTCGAGATGATGCAGGTGTTCCCGCGAGAGAGCCCCCGCGCTGAAGCGGGAAAAGGGAAGAGAAAGAGAGAGAGAGAGAGATCGGAAAGACGGTCGTAAATCATTTTTGCGTATCTCGCGTGTGTGTATGTGTGAGGGTGGGATTGGGAAGCATCTGAGGCGGCGGGATCGAGGAGGATAGCGGGAAAGGTGAAAAGGGTTGCGAGAGGAGAGGGTTGAAGTGTACAGCGGGGCGGACGGGGGAGATACGAGACAATAACTTCACAATATCTCGCAGATGAAAGCAGCGTTTATTACCTCCTGGAACAAACGCGGGACTGCACGGCCCCCCCGCTGCAATGGCTCGCGGGTAGCGTTTAATAAAATTAATTCCATCTCCCCGCTCGCCCTCGTCCGTTGTCCGTGACTTGTTCGTCCTGAACGCGAACGTGGTACGCCTTATTTCACGACGACCTCTTCTTTTTCGCGGCGTTTCTTTATTAGTTGCGCACGGTATTGCTATTTGCACGCGACACCTTCGTTATTTTCACGTTTTCTGTTATTATGCCCGCAGACAGAGTGTTCTACATGCGCGAGCAGCTTTTTCGGTTTACGGCGCTGTCGTAAACGTTGTATTTTCTGAACGGTCGCGTAAAAATACGAAAATTCATGGGCACTAGTAACAAGTGGTATTAGTTATTTTACGTGAATAAAGTAGAAAAGTTGACGATAATACGTAAAGAAAATAAAAACATAGAGAGAGTAAGAAATGTAGATGATAGGAGTATATATAATATAAATAACACACTAAAGTATAATTTTTACGAAAAATTTCTCTTTATTTCATAACAATTATTACTCGTATTTAATTTGATGACCTCTTATTGAAAAATGTTTGTGGATATTTGTCAAAAATAATGTTGATTCAATCTTTTTTATTTTTATATGGCTTATAATGAAAATGAATTATTAATGATGTTGTTGTGGTTAAATGCTATTATTAATTGCCATTATTTCTCTTTGTTGCAGGTAAGTGCTCGCTCGTAACCTCCATAAGCAGAATTCGGCCGAGTAAGTTGGAAGAAAGAGAGGGGAAGATAGGAAAAATAATTAAAATGAGGTAAGGTAGAAACTAGTACAAGAGATAAAGAAAAAAGATGAATAAAGAAAGATAAAAAATAGTGAGAAATGAAGGCCGTGATCGAGATAGAAATAAGATAACTATAAATTTAAAACGAAGGGCATTCTGGAGGATATTATAGTATAGAAGTAGAGAAAGTAAATGCTGTAATATCTAAATGGATGGAATACATTCTCTTATTTGAAGAAATGCTAAACATAGTTATTTATGTTAGGGATCATTATCTTATTTCTCATGGAATTGTTCTTCCAAACAGATACACGATTAGTATTGTGGGAAGTAATGACGCAAGTGTTATATCGCAGTTTTAATTTTTATTGTAATTTTAAATACCTACATTTCGACATGAACATTTAAATACAATGTAAATTGTACGGGCATTGCGAGAGACATAATTTCAGCGAAGAAAATTAAAGTTATAAAACAAGCGATAAGTTTAGGGGGAGACGAGAAAAAAAGGATCTCTTTTAAAATCTCGCGGATGAAAAACGTTCGCTCCGGTTTTACATTCGCCGGGAGCTCGTTTAGGCGTTGCGGCTCACATTGAAGAAACTTGCGTCGCGCACAGTGTGTCTTAGCAGGGACAAATAATTTCCGCCATAAATCCCGCGGTAAATGTGGGCGGAGCTTATCGTAATTCTCGTTAATGTAAATAGCATAAGACGCATTGTTGCATTCAGCATCGGGAATACCGAGCTATTCTTCGGAGTTACAAACGTGGCGGCTCATTATGGGACTAATGCGCAGGAGTTGTCGCTCATGTCTATAGTATGTATGCAGCGAGTCAGGTACTTTCTGAAAATTAGCTACACGGATCAGCCTAGTCTGCCGGAGTTTAGAAACTCGAGCTTCACGTTCCCGTGGAATGACATCGGTGCTGCGTAATACTGTCACCTGTTATCACACTCCCCGTACTTTCCACCACGTTACGCCAAATGAACGGGTATCAGTCAATCAAACAATGCCAAACTAACGTGTTACAATGATATACGAAATTTCGTCGAGAACTTAATGCGATCTTGGCGTCTCCGCGTTACATCGTAAGCTATTACTCGCGACGATATTTTATCTCGAAAGTTTTAAGCAGCATTTCGTATTGCGCATGTAGAGAGAGAGTGCACGTAGGGAGATCGAGTGTTGTAAAAATATTAATCTACGTAATTAAATACATCAACTAATAATTGTCAACTCAAACTACCTTCTTAAACGTTTACGTAAAGCGTCACAGCTCGTGAAGCTGTCGTCCCGCTTCTTTGGACCGTTTCCATACGTTTTTCTATGAATAAAGTTTAAAAGGGGGATGATACCATTCGGGAAGATTCACTAGTTCCAAGTTTTGTACTTAATTAGTGGTAGGTCGCTCGTCTCGTTTTATGTTCCCCTATCTAAAGCCTTAGACGACCGTGGAAACTTGGCCTCTATGTGGGTCTCGGTTAATCTTGAAAGGATAGAGAGCGGGGAGAGAGACACAGAGAGTTCCTCGCGCGGATAGGTGGGTGCTAATTATCAAGGTCTCTCTCTATCGCCGGTAAAGTTGGCTCAGGGAGAACCGATTACGTTGCTACAGGAGTATATATAAGTAACGATAGCCGTTATTGCCACGGAACGAGTCTCCCGCGCCCATCAACACTCGCACCGGCGCTGCAGTCTATTCGCGAGGGCTTCCATTGAAGAGCGAGTTAGCCCCCACAATGGCGCGAATAAATATTGGGATGCGCCGAATAAGTGCCTTCGGCTGCCGGCTCCTTTAAGTTCTGTATTTTAAATGAGCAACGCGGAGAGGCAGGGAGGGAATCATCGTGCTCGTAGATAACCGACCCGTCCGCAGGGACGGGAAACCTGGAAATACGCGCGCGCGTCTGCTGGAAATAAGTAGATTTGATCGCCTCATATTTAAAATTTATATTGTGTATCGCTGTATATAAGGAAAGTTCTCTCTCTCCCACGTTCATTCGCTCTCAAAGAAGCCTCCCCGCAGGAACTCGGATAATTGCGTTTGCCGAGTAAATATATTTACTCGGTTCGCGCCGCGGCTCCGCACTTTTCCGTGTTCGATCAAAATGCATCCGAGTGTACGCGTCATGCACTCGCTGTGCATTCGAGAACCGTACTAAAAATCGTATATACGATACCTGCTAACGACGAGGCCGTCGACTGGAGAAAGAGATTTATGTATCCGCGCGTCGCATTTAAAGTCGAGCTATAAAGTGTGTCTACGGTCGATATTTTCCACCTCAACGCTATCATTTCCGAATTGGTATTTTATCCGCTAATGCGATACTTGGAGAACAGCTTCATACACGTCTATCGCAACTGTTGGCAATAATTTCATTTCCTGCCAAAGGACAATTTGTAAAATAATGATAGGATTTGGAATTTATAATATTTCTGATTTCAAATTCAGTTCAGAAAGTCGATTAATTTATGATTAAAATGGGATCGTTAACTGCAAAACTGATGATGTAATCGTATTTCAATTTTGCAAAATTTTTAGATCGCCCGTTGTATAATTTAACGACGATCGTATTTCCACATTCGAGATTATTCCGAACGTATAGTTTCCGCAAATTTTCTCGAGGAAATTCCACGCCATCCCTGCGTTTTATTACAGTTAACGGAGGCACGAAACGCGATGGCCTCCCCTATCTTTCTGTCGGAGCACGTCGGCTTGCCTGTCGAATTCCGAATTTTCGCCCATAACGTCGAGGCGCAACGTCCGTGGGGGGTAAGCGGGCCAGGATAGCGCGGAGATCACGAGCTGTTTAGAATGCAGCTGCGGTTTGCGTCGGTCCCATCGGCCCCGTGCGGCAGTAGCCGGCGCTACATCGGACGGCGTGCGGTGTTTCAGCCCGTCGGAAGGGAGGGCGAGAGGACGAGCTTATCGGGCTACGTCGCTAATTGATTGGCACGCCTCCGTCGCCGCGACAGAGACGCCGCGCGCCGGTCTCGGCGATCCTTTTCCCCTTGCACACCGTGCATATACATATTTAGTGTATCCTCGGCGATTGGTCGACAGTTCATTACCATTGAAATAGGTTCGCGTGCCGCCGCCGACGCCGCCGACGCCGCATCCCCGTCGTCGCTACATCGCCCCGACTCTCGCGTGACAGCTCCACCACGCTACTCGGGCTTCGACGCGCATAATAAAGTTCACTGTCATACTTAGCTGCCGACGGAGACGGCGACGGCAACAACAGTGCGCGGGTGAGCGGGCTCCGCTCCGGGACGGCCGCGCGGTACCGTCTCGGCGCAGCTCGTACTTTCCTCTTAATTCCGTTTCGCGCACGAACATGGCCGGAACTCGATTTGTTTCAACCCACCCGAATGCCGCCGGTGGCTTTTCGTTCAGATTTCGCATTAAAATCCAACGATTCGCTCTCGTATTCCACGACCTATGACGATTAAGTACAATTTATCACGATTTTAATTAACGGAATTTTACATTTTACTTTTCGCGCACATAAAAATACGTTCATTTAATTCTGTGATTTAACGTTAAAATTTTATTTAATCATTTCCCCGTTGTTTCATGCTGAATATTAATTTAGCGGAATATAGTATGTGCACATGTGCGTATTATGGTTTATATTTTTTACAAATATACGCTGCGTAATGCAATTTTCAAATTTATTCCTAGTATTGTGTTCATTCGGCTTTATATGACCGTGCAGCTAAATACGCATTATTCAGCGCAAAAGCCCTCAATTTTTTATGAGCCAACTAATTCGTTTTAACCGCGAAAGAAATTCGAGACTCGTACTTCTCCCGAATCTCGATTTTACGTTAATCCGCGCCGTAACGCCCCGTACAAACGAATGCGAGGAAAACCGCCTTTCGTATTTCGCGATGTTTCGAGAGCGGAGAGCTTTTAATTAGAACTTTATGTACCGCTCGGCTGCCTTAATATTTACGTTTAATCCATTTCGAGTGTAACCCGAGAGTAGCCGCACGGATTTCGCAGTGGTATCTCGCAATCGCGATTCAAAATGCATCTCGATCCGGCTCTCGAGTGCCAGGGTCGGGCGTTCAAGATAAAGGGGGGCAAGAGGGCGGGAGGAAAGGGAAGCTCGTCGTTTTTAATCTATCCTGTCTGCCGCTATAATTATTTCATTTAGCGGGATATCATGATTTGGCGAAATATCCCGCCGACGAAATCAGAAGAGACGTGTTCGGCGGCGCAACCCGGGCGCCGAACGAACCGACCAAAAAAAAAAGAAGAAAGGGCGCAGCGACGGGATAGACAGGCGGAGATCCCGGATTACGAAACGTTTTCATCGCTGACGCGAATTTCCTTCGTTTATCGGAAGCTCGTTAAAGAGGATCAGCGGGTAAATCGCATTCGGGCTTGATGGGGGACGACAGAGGCAGACAGGCTCGACCGGGTCGAGGATTCGCCGAAGAGCACGTCGTCGCACGACGAAAACCGTCAACGTGCTGGTCCGCTGTTTTCCTTTTTTCCTTCCCCCCTCTCTCTCCCCCCCCTTTTTTTTGTTGTTTTTCGTTGGCCTTTAATAAATTACGCTCGAGCACGGAAGTACTGTATGTCATCCATATATTTTCGTGCGAAACGCGCTCTGGCGTTTCGGGCAGGGCCGGTGCTGTGTTCTGTCCGCGAAACAACAACGCGGCGTGGATGCTGCGCGAAATAACGTGCAAAACCCTAATGCGCTTACGTTTCGTAAATTGGATTCTGCGAAATGAAAGAGAGTTCAAGCCGCGCGACTATGTCGATCGTTCTACATTTTTCAGCATCGGATAATCCATTTCGAAGAGCATTGTATATTAAGATTAAAAAAATATCCGCGTTAGATGTAGTAGAATCTCTTTTATCTCTAATATATTATTTTTTAGGGTTTATTCAGGCCTCTGTATGAGAATATAAAAATTGCGAAATGTGTAAATTGAATGAATTGAATGTTTGAACATTTTACGAGCGCGCGCGCTTGAAAAGACACTTTTTTTTATGCAACGTAGAGAAATTTGTGATACCTCCTCCTACGTTATTCTCCCGTTCGTCCCGATTTCAATCTTCGTTTATCTCTGATCGATTTTAACCGAATGCTTTTACAAGCTTCATTTTCCGCGTGCTGCAAGCTCCTCGGATAGCTTATCTTCGTTTATCTTATCGTACGACTCGCGGCAGTCAAATCTCAGAGAGGAATTCGCCGAGAAGCGATCGCTATTCAAGGGCCGATACTTGCGCAGGCGACGAGCGACTCGGCCTCGCCCGGCTTGCTCGATATCTCGCCGCGTCGTTCGAGGGCGACACGTCTTCGTCATTATTCGATGGATGCAGTAAAACGCGAGTTAACGACCGGTCCGTCTATCTCCCCCGGTAGCTACGCGGCCTTATAATGTTCGTTTCGCAACGCGGATAAACGCACAAGTGGCATTCAGCCGAGTCACCCCTGCTGGGCGAAGCTGCCATACGAACTTCACGCTGTCATCGGTTTATGGCCCCGGGCTCTATAGATGGTTTTCAGCGTTAACTCTACCGTTGGAGTTCATCTCTTCGCCCTCTTCTTTCGTTTCCCCCCCTCTCGTCTCTTCTTTTTTTCTGTTTCCACTTCGCGGCGCGGAAGGCGATCTGCGTCGCGCGCGAAGCGGAATCGCGCTAGATATCCCGCGACGACGTTGACAAATTATCGACTAGGCTTGGCTTCGTTTAATTGAAACATTCCCTCTCGGTCGAAATGCTTGAGTGGTAATAATTTTCTTTACGCAAATTCAGTATTTATAAAGTGGTGGCGGACGCTAATAATTTGGCACAGATAGATTTTATACACCACCTACCTGTATATTAAGCTATCTAAGCCAAATTATCACAGTGTAACGAATAAGATATGAAAAGAATTTGTTAATTTTTTGCTTCTAAAACTAACTTTTTTTGCTTTAATTTTTAAAAAGCTACGAGAGACTCGATAGCCCAATATTAAGTAACTTTTTAAAAACTAAAGCAGAAAAGAGGCAACAATATTGATTTAACACATCTTTTTCAAGAGTGGATTTATTTCTCATAAGATTATACAGTATAAGTATACTTAAACATATCTGCATTTCTTTGTGTAAGAAGATGCCGCAATTTAAGGGCCGATTACTATTATTAAAAATCATTCGAGGAACAATCAGAGTGATAGAAAGCGGAAGATCGTATCAGTCATGATGATTTCGTAGATAACACGTAGTTACATTCCGCATTCGTTACGTATTCCGTAAACGCGTGTACGCACGAGCGGCGCGGCGTTTCCGTCGCAGATCAATACAATTAGACCGCATGGGAGTCGACTGTACATACTGCAGATGACGAAGACCAGAGGCTCGACTGTCGGGGGGCTACTGTCTCCCCACATCCACCATCCTTCCTCCGCCTCCGGCGTTTCAGGTTCCGCTTCGCAGCGCGGAAGACGATCCGCCTTGATCGGCGTCCGTATGGGAGAAGACGCTACGCGACGGTCGCCGCCGCCGCCGCCGCGACGTAACACACGCGCGATCGAATAGCATCGCGGTATGCAACGCGACTCCGTCTCTTGCGCCGTCTCTCCCCTCGCTCCACGCGGCCCCCCCAGCTCTCTTTCAACGCTTCCTTTTTCGAGTTTCCGAGCGCATACGGCGGAGATAAGAAGAGTGCTTTGCCATTCGGGTCAAACTGTGCTCCGAGCGCGCTCCGTTACTCCGGGCTCCCTCGTGCATATGTATGCGACGTGGGCGTATGTACGTGTACATGACAGGATGACCGGGTTGCGCGACACGAGAGCGAAGCTACGGGCAACCGGGTCGTCGCGGCGCATCATCACGGCGCTTTTCTCCGCAATGCTTCAGACACAAGAACGTGGCCCGCTTGAGAACCGGCAGCGGCAAGCTGTGAAACTTTTAAGCCGCCCGATGAAATTACCGCGGCGGCACCTTATGCCCGGGCGTGTTACATTGTGTAATTTAAGAATGCCTCGCCAGCTGGACGAGCACGGCAAGTACGACGTTCGTTATCGGACCGCAATCGATACCCGTTCTTTTACGCGTAAATTATCGCCGCAGAATTTCTCGTGTATGCCTTCTGCTAAGCATCCAAATTCGCGAAATATATCTTCACGGGGTCCAGAGACATTAACGTGAAATCAATTATACCAGCTGCTGGAATTATCAACGAAGGAGCTAGCGACGCGCAAAAGACATCCGATAAAATCAAACAAGAAACACGCAAAGCGCCGCAAGAGGATTCTCGCTTCTTGTTTGTTCATTTTTCATGTTTAATCAAGTATATTCCTCGTCCCACGCCGGAACGGAGAAATTTATGGCGCTTGCACGTCCTGCGGCGGTTGGGAAAAAGAAGATAGCGTGGAGAAGGAAGAGAGAGAGAGAGAGAGAGAGAGTGTGTGAGAAAAAGAATGAAAAAATGATTATAACTCGGGCGAATTCGGGCTGGCGCGGCCCGAAATTCGATAACGGATGCTGCTCCGATCTCTCGGGCGACGATCCCCTCTACGAAAACAAGCGTATCTGGGCCAATGATTCGCGTCCTGCGTTCCACTTCCCGACACCAGCCAGCCGACATACCGTATTAACGATTTATCTTCGCGCCGCTCGCACGGCGATAACAATTCATATGGCGATGACGCGAGCCATGTATTCGTTAACGCGCCAACCACCATGCGCAGAGTGTATTTCACGCTAAAGGATGTCGACGACTTTCATCCGCGCGATATGGCGCCAGTGGATTAACACGTCTCCCGTGTTTCGTATATTTGTGTAATATTTATTACGATCATTAATATTTCCTCTGCCCCCCCCCCCTTTGCGTCGATACTATTATAATTTCAGTTACGCGAGTCACGATAGAAAATATTTTTGCCTGTAGTTTAATTAATCTTACAAATAATTTATATATTTTCCATAACATCATGGTGTACAACTACATTATGATTCTTTAATAACTTTAATAATAATACCCTGATGATTAATTAAAATCGAGAATCTTAAAAATACTATGTAAATGTTGAGATTACAAATTTTGTTTTAATTACGACAAGCCATCGAAATTAACTCGTAAAATTGCATAAAAATTACACTCAGTTTGTACATACATGTGTACATACAATATTTGTCTTCTGTCTTTTGCTGATATTTGTTATTGATTTTTATTGCCATCTAATTTTGTGTTAGGAAAAAAACGAGGCACGAGATGGTATATCGCTAATTATTTGCAACAAATAATTAGCGATATACCATCTCGTGCCTTTTAATTCGATTTGCAATTTGGGCGTGTATCGCGATAACTATCTCGTAAATTTATTTCGCACAATTTATCAATACCGAGGAAAATTTTATAAAAATTAAAACGAACGGCAATTATAAGTATTTGTAAATCACGATATTTATGATAATTATCTTTTTAACAGTAAATTAATTACAAAGTAATTAATTCGTCGCTCTTTGAGTTCGTGCGTTGGCTTAAATATATTATAATTCGCTTGATACGTTTTCGAAACAAAAGCACGACGCAACACGTTATTGTTAGAGGATTTTAATAATAGTTATAATATATTAAATTTATTAGCAGCCTAGAAACACAAAAAGAATAGAATATTCGGCGCGACGGTATTACGGGGCATTATTCTGAAACTACAACAAACCCGCGCGCCGGTGTTATGACGCGCGAAACGCGCCATTGTGTTCGCAAAGTCACCTCGCCGCTCATTCCCGCTCCGACTCCCCGAGCGAGCGGACCGCGCTGCGAGTCGCTCCCGCGTGTCGTCGCATTTTTACGCGTCACTTCCAAACGATTGGCGATTCTCTAGCGCGCGCGCGCGCGCGATCACGTAATTCCTATGATTCGTAAGTATATCAGGACGGTAGCGATTTTATCGTAATAAAATTGTTAGTCTAACAAGGCAAATACGTTCGATGTAAAGATCAATGCGATTAGAAATTGCTGTTTTATCGCCGCGATGTTCACGAACGGCGATTGTTTCCTCAGCGCTCCGTGTCTCGTATTATTCTTTCAGTTTCCCTTGAATGTACAATTCGTTTTAGCTTTCTCGGAGCGCAAAATAGCACATGTGTAATCATTCAGATCGCGGAATTCACATAAATTGCGCGTATCAATCGGCCATTGATCGACGCGAAGTGCGATGATGAGAATATTCGATTCGCGGTTATTCGGTAGGCGTTTCGGTTGGTAAAGGCCGCGACGCAGACTTTTGCATAACGCATAATACGTAACGCGTAAGGAAATCAACCAATCAGAGTTCTTTATTTCCATCCCGGAGAGAGAAATGAAAAACTCCAATTGGTTTATTCTCTTATGCGTTATGTCTTATGCATTATGCTGAAGTCTGTGCTCCGGCCTTAAGCCTGTGCGTAGTCATTTTTTAGGGTTAACCGGCACAGAAGTAGCAGTAGCAGCGCGGGAAGAAGGTAGAGAAACGTTCGTGGGCGGTAATGTAACAAAACCAAAGTGTAGATCGCCGTATATCTCGTCGCTAACGTTTGCAAAAACTTTTCGGCGCTCGGTGTTTATCATTTACGTCGCGGCGTAATATACTATTTACCGTATAAGCCGTCGTATCGTTCGTCCGACGTGACTCGAGTCGGTAGGCAGCGACGCGAATCGCATCGTTATCCCCCCCGAAACGCGATTCATTACGAATAATTAGTGATTATTATCCCGTACGTTTAGCACGATAAACGACTCGCAGGCACGCACCAGAGTGACACGCGGTACCGTGCGATCGTAATCGTGTTTCCGCGAGTGAGCGTTGTACGAGTGAGTGCCGCACGAAGACGGAAGCATTGTGAGGTGGACAGAGAGGAGGAGGAGGCCCGGGGAGGCCGCGGGCAACAGTGGAGCAATCATGCGGTAAATAAATGATTATTTATTGGCTATTTGTTACACTTGGAATTGACCGCTCGTAATTGTTTTCACGCGTAGTAATTGTTTTTTGAAGCATAAATTATTTTGAATATTATTTTAATTTGAGTAATATTTCCGTATCTTACAGTTTATGCAGTTTAGAACTCCACTGTTGCGCACCGTATCGGTGAGTGACAAAAATATTTTATTTTAATATGAAATGGTACTGAAACTATGAAAAAATTGTTAGCTATATGCTGGTGTGCGTAGTTTATCAGGTATCAAGTTAAGAATCTAAATATAATATTTAATAAATTTGTTAATTTAAGACGATCTAAGATAGGTTGGCAATAATATTTAATCCTGACATGTATAGTTGACCTTTGATTTATCGGACATATAAAAATATGCACAAAACTTTTTAATTGAAGCTTATTATATTATAATAATTTATTTCTATATTTTGTCTTATACAACAAAATCCCAATTGTCAGTTATTTAAAAATTATGGGAGAAACTTATAAGAATAGATAAAAAATAGATGCAAATATTCCATAAAATAAGGTAAAAGTAATTATAAACGATAATAGAATATTTAATATATATATT
>VBVQ01004305.1:0-13640 GCA_011636635.1 Tetramorium simillimum | reverse complement strand
ATTGAAAATAAACGGCGAGGAGGGGGGGGGGAGAGAAGCGAACGGCCGCTGCGCGATCGGCGTGCATGCGCGGCGTTAATAACGAAAAAGAAAGCGAGGAGGGAAATCGCCACTGTCGGAAACCCGTCCGCGGAGAGAGATCTCGGCTGCTCTTACGTCCGACTCTTACACACAAGAGACGTCCTGGCTCCTACGATACGGTTCGCACGGATGCAGCGCGAGGATGCATTAGCAGGTGCGACGTCCACACGGATGTTCAATAACCGGCGGCGGATCGATTCGCGTCAGAGGGATCTCGCTGCCGGCTGCCGCGTCGCATCGGCACGGCGAGACGCGGTGCGAGGAGGCAATTTAGCAGGCGCAATGACACGCGTCCGGTTTTGTTGTTGTCACCGCCGAGCGGTGCGTACATAAGCGCGCGTACGCGCGGGTCCGCGAGGATCGCGCGGGCGAGGACGAGGGGGGTAGTAGAAGCAGCCGGAGAGTGCGGAAAAAGTCGGGGAGGACGAGGAGCGGAGAGCGTAGCGAGTCGTCGTCGTCGTCGCTGCGAGAGAAGAAATCCCGTGAGCGAAGCCGAAGGACGAGAAGCGGAGAAGCGGAACGACGACGAAACCCGTTCTCATTATTATATTCATATTCAGGCACGATGGGGCGAACCCTCCCCCTCGTTTCGCGTCCTGCGCCCTCGTCCCGCCCGCCGCGGTTCCTCTCTCGCTTCCTCACGGCTTCTCCCGGAGAGCGGCGTCTCTCCCTCACGCAGCCGCGCGTAGAGAGACGGTATAGATATAGCGGTATAAAAATCTCTATAAAAAGTTGAAAAGTGCCGCCGCCGGAGTTGAGGGGCGACAATGGATGAAATATGCCGCTCCGTTCGACCCTACTGGAAGTCTTAAGGTGCCGGACACCTCCTTACACCTGCGCGCGCGCGAGAGAGAGAGAGAGAGACCTCGGCGTGTTATAGCGCCTTATTATAAACCGAGCCGGCGGCCTCAGCATCTCGCCACGGATGGGACGCCTATCCACGAAATCGATGCGGCCTTCTACCTTGAATTATTCTCGCTGCCGCGCGAGACTGCGAGGCGGTCGCGGCGATTCCGTGAAATTCGGAGTTCTCTCGCGTCTCTCCACCTTCCTCGAACAACTCTGTCTATCCTATCTCTTTTTTTTCGCTCTCTCCTCTCCTCTCGTCTCCCTCTCTTTCGTGTGCATGAATAGACTCTTCTTTATGTCCCCGTATGATATAGGGTAAATAGGTAGATGAGGATTCCTATGCTTGGACGTCAGAGGATGATTACGACTGACTTGCGATTAGACTACTGCATCAAATAATTGATTAACGTGAATTTCGATGATTATGTAGATGAATGAGCGCGTGATTATCTAAGCAGAAACACCGAGTTTATTTCCCCTGTCACGCAGCGATACAATTTCCCGAAGAGCGTCGTGAATAGCGACTCCGTGCATCGCCACGGTCCTTTCACTATTTTGATACACGTTGATTCTTTCCAAATATACCGAATAAATCGTCCAAGAGTCCGCTCTTGAGGTCACGGTGATCTTTCGAATTTTATAACGCGAAGCTATCATCCGAAAGATTTATGTGTATCTCGTGAGAGAGCGGTGATTAGACGTAATAGCATCTACTTATTAAGGCATGATCTCACGTATAATTTAGAGCCTGAAATTTACATTCAAATTTACATTAAAGTTTGCATTTTACGTTTCGTAATTACGCAACGTCGCTAATTTTATCGATTTATCAGATCGACGAATTTTATCGATGTGATAAGTTTGTCGACGCTCGGCAAAATGTGCAACAGTAAAACACGGCTACTGGAGTATAATAATATCTGTAGTGCGCTGTGGAAAGTAATATTGTGATTCGCGCGAATCATGGCGAGCGCAGACCGCAGGTTAGATCAAAGCAGCTTAATAAAGCTCCGCCGCTTGCGATATTTCACGAAACGTACAACGGCTGTCGCGCCATAGCAGTCGTTAATAATGATTTGTGCTCATCGTGTCCCCCAATCCGCAGAAACATCGGTAGTCCCACTTTCGATTTATCCAGAAATAGAATGATCATTTTTTTCTTTTTCTCTTTCTCTTTTTTCAGTACGATCCTTCTATTCAGGGATCTATGGAAACGCCATAGATATTAGCCGTCATCGCTGTTCAGATTAGCGTAAATGACTTTCAAATGAGTCCGATATCTTTCTTAGATTCGCAAAGTGCATTTCACTCAAAAGCATATTCTAATAATTTTTAAACTCAATAATTGGTTGAGCTCGGATTATAGAATTACACAATCTCTGTATATCATTATTAAAATACTAGTTCTTAACATTAGATTTAAAGGAAAAATTAATTGTATAAGAAAATATCGAAAACATTTACATATAGTCATCGTGAGATCGTTATGCCAACTAAAAGATTTCACATTTGTGATGTTATACTAAATTTACAATACATAGTATATTCAGAATAATCCATTAGTATTCCATTCTTTCCTTTATCTAAAATTTTTTCTTTTACATTAAATTTCTTTAACATTAAATTGTTAAAGACTTGGTGTTTACTATTTTCGAAAGATCATTATACTTTTCGGACATAAATCAATGAACAAAAATTTTACTGTCCGAGAAAGCTGAAAACTATTCTGAATCAAAATAGTCCAACAAAAGGGCTTACAATTCACAATCTTGACGATTCCTTGTTGGACAGTTTTATCTGAAGTGTCAACACTATTTCGGAGAGAATTGATGATGCTAAAGAAAAAGAAAAAGGAAAAGGAAGGTCATACCATGAAATATAGAAAACTGCTAGTTGTTGAAAGATCATTACCGAAAAATTCCGGAAGAAATAATTGATTTTAACCCCAGTAAAGTATTATTATTCTACCCGGGGGACCTTTGTTTGCGATTACAAAAAGGACGTGCTGTGTAGCGTGCCCAGACTTGTACATAGAAATTGTAGCCTGAGCAGCAAAAATAATCTTAGTTTCGTCTTGCCTGTAGCTCTTCAGTTCGCAACTATTTACACGCCTATCGACCGAATTCAGGTGTTCATTTCTCGAAACAGGTTTAGTCGAGGATTTTAAGTGAAGGAGCCGACTGGCTTGAAAAATTTTGCACGATTTTCTTGTACCGACAGTGATTTCTAATCAGCATTCATTGACACGTGGATACACTTATAGTCGCACATTTCAAAGTTTGCATTAAATTATTACATTATTAATGTAATTTAACATTTATACAAGATACTCCAAATAGTCAGTAGTTTGCTGAAGTTTATATTCTATCAACTTTTATTAATTTATAACCAGACTTTGACCGGAGTCTCAGTTCCCGAGTTATACCGCGTAACATTATATTTATTGCCAAATTAGGCTACATTTTTTGCAGCGCAAAAGGCATTAAAATATTTTGAATAATAACCAGACGTTCAACATTTTCGCTTCAATGCAGTACGCGACAAAAAGTCCGATTAAGCCCGAGCCGTAATAATGATTGCAGTCAATAATAATATTTTATGAATCGGTATGCTTTTATCGCCAAGTAAATTATTACGATTGCGAGGAGGCGAGCATATTTTACGGGCGCGGGCGTGCTTCGCGGATTCATAAGGCTCCGCTGGAAATGTCGAACGGGAGTAACCGAGTGCTGAATAAGTAAACGCAGGTTTCGCGCGAAGCTTTTCCTAAGCGTCGCGGGGGCGTTGTGAAACTCCCGGCTCTTTTTCGCGAGGCGGTTACGTGACGGCAACAGGACAGATACACGCGAGTGATCTCGGCGTTTTCTGGGCGTGTACGACGGGGACGCGTCGTCGCTTGTAAATCACGGGACGTGGACGTATACCAATCGGCGCGGGACTTAATTTACGGCCGCATTACGAGCCAACCAAGCGCTGAAATGGCGCTTCGCCATTCATTGTCCGCCACGCGAAGCTCGAGCTTAAATTGCGTAAGATTTATATCTCGCCCCCCCCCCTTTCCACCTCTCACTGGCGTTAATCGTTGCGTTCCGTCGGGGTCACTGTCGAATTTTCGAAAAAATTTGACAGATCCTACTTCATATTCCGAGACAGGCGGGCGTTTCGGGAATCGCTAACTGATAGTAAACACGAATGCGCACTTTGTTCAATGAACATTTGTTACGACCGATTACAATGGCGCGACGTACCTCGGAAATCTTATGACAGATGTTATAAATCAGCCGAGAATTTTCGTAAACTTTATTGTCACGCGTTCATGTGATTTAATTTTATAATTATATTGAGAGAATACGGTGTAATTTTTCTTTTTACAATTTTCAATCAATTTATGATTTTCCTAGGTTTATAAGAGAAATTTAGTTGTCATTTTTGATGACAGTATTGATAAATGTTATATCCTTTTCACTTACATTATTCACAAAATTATTGCTCCTTTAGCTACATTCGTTCGCCTTTCAGCTTCTTCTACTTTCTGTGTCGCTCGAAATTTAAATGTTTTTCTTCTCCACTTTGGTGCATTATTAATACACATAAATGTTCATCGTACACATCTTATCTCGAGCACTTAAGAGGACCGGAGATTCCAGAATATTAAAAGTACGTCTCTCTCTCTCTCTCTCTCTCTCTTTCTCTCCGCTCCTATCTATCATAAAACGTGTGGATTTCGAATCGTGCATTAACGTGTGAACTCGACGATACCGAAGGGCTTCCTCGGAATTTCGTCTCGAAGAAGGTGCTCCGGAGCGACGGCGAGGCACAGGACTGGCCGAACCGACGCTGACTCACTCGAGAGAACGCAGCTGATGCGAAGCCAGCCCGGAACGGTCAGATCGGGCCTGACCCCGTGTCCTGGCCGTTACCGTTTCTGAGTGACGTCTTCATGTCTGGCTCTGCGGGGCATTCCTCGTTCTCATTGTGCGTTTGTCCGTCAGTTCGTTCGGGCCTACGGGCCCGGGACCACGAGACGTACACAACCGCCAAACCCCCCGTCGTCGTCCACTTCTCGCCGTGAAAACTGCGCGGCACCTACGGAGATGACTCGTGAAAAAAAAGGGCACCACGAGTCACCACGGGCCGACGATGACGCTCCGGTGCCTTGCCGGGAACCTTGCCGGGAACCGACGCGCGGGTGCGACGCGAGAATCGAGTGAAAGTGAAGCGGAGGCGACGATGTCCGTTGTCGCGACGTTGAAAGACGTAACAATTGAAATCGCGATTGCCTTCTCATTATTCTCACCTCCGAATTGAATATTAGATTACCACGTCATTAGCTATATATTACATTAGCCAAATACGTTAATTGTTTGTTCGTTGGATAAATTATTACTGGACGATAACTTGTTAAAAAAAAGTATCCACGTTTTTGACGTAATAACCGAGATTGTACTAGTTGAGTTTATTAAATTCACAACTGTTACTGGTTTTTTTACATAGTGAAATAGAATCTAGCATCTTTTGTAATTATATTTTAGACGTTACAGACACTTAATAAATTTTAATGCTTAATATCAATTGAAATATCAAATATGACTAATGATATTTTAATCTTATGTGCCTAAAAAGTATCATTCTCTGCTAAAAATAATTCTCTAAAAAGTTGAAGTAATAATTAAAATTTCCTGCACATGTATTTTTATGATCTTTACAGTTATGCAAACATACATAGCTATATTCTTAGCAAACGAAGCTAGTTGAAACAGAAACGACACGATGCTTTACGAATCGCGCTATAAACATCTAAAGAAACAGGTTGATCAATTGAATCTCTCGCAGATCGACTGTAACTGTGATTAGCCTAATAGTTGAGGCAGTAATTATAACCCATTAAACATCATCTAATACGTTAAAGCCTATCAGTTTCTAATTGAAATTTATCGTTCCGTTTATTTTCGATAAAAATAAATTTTATTAGCAACGCGTCATAAATCTCAACATTAAAAGATTTAATGCAAGCAAAAATTTTTCTCGCAAATACATATCACTCGGCAATTAAGATTACATACAACCTAACTCGATAAAAAAACCCCCCCATTTAATCCACTAAAGGTTACTTATTAAAATATTTAAATGAGAATAAATTGTCGAGTACATTCATTGGGAGCATCGCGGGCGAGTTTTTTCAAAGCTCGTTTAGCAAGTATTATTCTCGTGAAAAGAACGATAATATTATTCGCGCGGAAGGCTAGGACTGGAAGGCTGGCGCGAATGTTGAGGAAATCTGAGAGAGTCTTTCGCCTAGGCAGTTCTCACCGGAGAAGAGCGAAGAGCGCGAATGTACCTCGCTAACGAGCGGCGATTTCGGTGCCGGAACCTCGAGGCGATAGGTAACTAAACTCGTATTACCGATTCTGCCGCGGCTAGGACGGCCGGTCGGCCAAAGAAATCGGTACAAAGATTGATGCTCGCGCGGCGCGTTTCACTCTCGCGCGGCCGGTAGCGGTCTTTATCGAGGTGGACGTCGTATAAACGCGGCGTACTTTTCGTGACGATTAGCGGGGATGACGTGGCGGTTACGCCGACAAAAGCGCGAACGATGGTTTACCGCTGCTCGCCGGGGTGTACGAGCCGGCGGAGAGAAAAGATCGCGGCGGCGATCCTGAATAGAGCCGATAAGGAGGTGGCTGGCAAAGCAAGGTGAGACGCCGACGAGAGGTTGTACCTCGTTAATTGGCGACAATTAACAGGACGAGCATGCGACTGGCTACCGGAGCCACTCACGCGCGTGATACGCGCGAAAAGGCGCCGGTCTTTATATTCTCGCGCCGGGGCTCTTACGCAAGAAGCCGCTCTCCGCTCGCCGCTTTCTTTCGGCACGGCCGATTTCCGCGACTTCATTTATCAGAGGCCCCAGAGGATTCATAAGCGCGACGCGGAAAGGAAGACTCCACCGCGCGGCGGCCACGACCGTTACGCCAATTTCAGAGCCGCGCGCGAGTAACGATCGTGCAACATTCGGTACGCACACTCGGCGCTTCTCTTTCATGCGGTTTGACGAAGCCGCGATTGAGAGATTTTAAGCTCGTCTATTTATCCGCTCGCGCGCGGCCGTTCCGTCTGACGCTATCGCCGAGATTATTTCATCTTCGTTATTCTAAGCAGGGCAGATTTCTCTTCCTCTCTTTTATATCATCACGCGCCGAAGTTATACGCGCCGGAGCCATTACTATCAACGTAAATCAATAATATAAATAGTAATAGATATGTAAATGTATATATATACATCTTTTATTTAATCATCTCCGATTCGCATTCGCGTATCGTAATTGCCCAGGCTACGGGAGCTTGTTGCAATATTTTCTGATTTCCATATTTTGATTACAATGCGACGTAACACGAGAAGCTGGGAGCTGTCACGAATATACGTACATTGACCTCATGGGGAAAGATTTATGGCCTCTAGATAAGTGTCAGGAATCAGGATTTTCGTCTCGCTCCAACCAAGGAGGATCCGAGGCTTCTCCGTGATTCGAACGACCGGAGGGCGTGTCGGGATAATCGTCATCGTGCTTCAGCCGAAATCTAATCCGAGAACAGCCCACTAATTTTCACAGTGGTTTTTCCAGTTATTCTCTACCGCGGCAATAATTTCTCTATCCCCATCCACCAGACACGCCTTAATTTAAGGATGCAATTATCGCGGGATGTTTAGTGTCGTCGTGTTATTGGAAACATCGTTGCAAACAGTTTACGGCAAGATAAATTGATCGAAAACATATTTAAAAAATCGGGACAACGACAGTTTACGAAGGTCTATGACAAATTGAATGCTTTTAGCAATTAAATTCGTGGCGAGTCGTATGCCAAGCAGACGATGTTTGTTTCCTGAATCTATCTGTGATACTCGAGATATTTGACCACCCAACATTTGAGCAAAACGCGATTTGATGTAAACGAAAAGTATTGAAGTTACACAACTATGTAATATCAGTCTCTGCATAATCACTGCATTAAGAAGAAATGTTACAATTTCCGAAAGAAGGCTGCGGAAATGTACTAAATCTGATTATTAGTTCTGATTATTAGTAAGAATCGATAGCACGTCTTTTCAAAATGTAAGTTTTAAGCGCGTTTTTTTATGTTTCACTAATACATGATAATTAGATTATATTTTTTGTTGTATCAAAGACCGGAATTTTGATTCACGTATAAGATCAGATTCAGAAATGTACATGAAATCGCACATGAAATGTACAGAAATGTAAATAAAACCGTTTCTCAATTTTCATTATTTGTATCACAGATATTTACTATTTTTATATATTTTTTTCGATCGTTGATTGAAAAAGAGGATACGGTCAAATTACAGCATGCGTGTTTTAAAAAGATAACAGTGTATAAAGTCAAAATTCTCATTAAAGTCAAATTTCTCATTAAAATTTATGCGAATCGACTTATTTGTGTATAACTAAACGATACAACCGCGTCTTTCTTGAGGCCTATACAAATCTTAAGATTTTCAGGCAAAATTGTATAAAGACTGTTATACGAGTCACAACGCAATTTCAATACATCTACGACTTATTGAAATTTACATTACTTATCATCTCAATATCTCGATAGAATTGATATTTTCCTGATATTTTTATCCCAAACATAAAATATAATAATAGTCACAGTTAACCTCTCCAGATTATCGCTTCCAGTTATCGCGGAACTTTTACAAGTCTGAGATTTAGTAAAATGCATTTTTTCGTAATAAAATAACTTTGCCATTTGAATTTTGAAAATTAGAATAAATATGATTTCCAAAAGATATAAATTGATTTTTTATACTACGTATAAATATATTTTTACTGTATAAGTAACGGAAAGGTCCTGGGTTCAAATCCCAGTGGTCCCTCATCCCTTACAACCCTTTTCAGCGGAAAGTCACAGAAAAACTCTTTTAACTTCTAGGTGGCATTAAAGATTATTAAACTTATTTGCCTATCTTATACTACTACTACTACTACTATTATATATAATTTTATAACGGGTATATTTTATAAGCAACAATTAGCACCATTAATTATGCACCTAGTGGCCAAATCTAGTAACCGAATTATTGCGGTATTAAGATTCTCAGGTAACATGTTCAGGTATATGCATTTTGCACGCATCGAGCGGAAAGTAGATTCGTCCCCCGTGTTCGTTAATTAGGCCAACGGACGCCGACGAGCGTTTTCTTGGTAATAATCCTTTCTGACCGTTTCATGATAATCAAGATTTTTTTATATCTCAAGACCTTACGTGTTTTGACTCGTGTTGCGATTAAATTAAATTAATTCGCACTGGAAATGGAAATTTAGCAATGATCATGAAGAAAGTATAAGGCGAGAAGAATTGTTTCAAAATAATGTCACAACAACAACGCGTCGATAGCCAATTCACTCGTGCCGGACTTTCGGAGCAGTCGTGATTCCCTCGTTTCGAATCGCTCATAAAGGAGCATAGGGAACGTGTTCGACACGAGAAGCAGACGAGGAATGAGGTGCAAAGTGACGCGTGGTAAGGAATCAGGCTCGTCGCGTGTCTCGCGGAGCCGCCTCGTAAATTGACAGTCACGTCTCGCTGTCCTCTCATGGTGCACAATCGCGGCGCGGCGAGAAAAAAAAAGGATCGAGGTCCCCAGGTCAGGAAGATTTCGCAGCCCTTTCGCCACGGGGTGGCGACGCTCGGCCGCTCCGGATCCCCCTCTCCCCCCTCCCCCGTGTTTACATAACACAATCTCGTGCATCCACTCAATCTCTCGAGCTCCCGCTTACCTTTTCCAACGTGCTCTCGGCGTGCCGTCGCCGCTCCTCCGTGCCGACCAAAGACGATATCCTTGGGAATGGATAATGTTCCTCGGGATACTCTCGCGCACGTGACTCTTGGCTCTCTCGTGGTGGACCCTCCGCCTCTTCCTGGTTCTCTTCGTACGTCTCTTCCTCACTCGCGAATCTTGCTTATCGCGAAAATCCCGTCGAACGGCGCGTCACACGTCGGAAACGTCAGGACTACTCGCGCGGCGGCGTAGGCCGTACGCGGATGATCGGAAACGGAGTATCCGCGTTTCTAGGACGCCGAGGAGGCCTGCTACCAGCGGACGACTACTCACTCCGTGTCGGCGGGGGCCTGCTCTTCCCTCCAGGCGGTGCGGAGAGGAAAACGGGCCGCGGGGACGCGTCGCCGTGTCGAGCGGTGTCGGGGGGCAGAGCTCCTCCGCCTTTACTCGCCTCGCGTACTCGTCGCGCGGGAGAGCGAGCGAGCGTCCCGGGTGTTGTTCCTTCAGCGCGTCGGCGACGGCGTCGATCGGCGGCGATGGTGGCAGGGCGACGACGACGACGACGACGACGACGACGGCGGCGGCGGCGGCGGCGGCGTCGCGTGCGCGCGCGCGCTTCGTGGTACCGCCGTTTGGCGGTGCTGAAAACGCGTCGTGCCCTGAATCGCACCGCGACCCCCTCTCAACCCACCCCGTTTTCACCACGTTCCCCGCGCTGTCATCCGCGAGCCTCCGAACTGACCTGCGTCTCCCCGTGGTGGAACCCGCACGCTCCGCTCCGGGGACGGCTGCCGTGGCGCGTCTGCCTGTGTCCGTGTGATTGCCGGGAGATTCTCGGTGCCGCGGACCAGCCGTGAAGGGAGGGAGGGTAGCGAGGGGAGCACGAAGGGAAGGGAGAGAGAGAGAGAGAGAAGCAGCTGCGGAGGCGAGTATACGCGGAGGATGGGCCCCGGGCTGACGCTCGTATGCGTGAATATCGCGCGGCTCCGAGTGGTAGGGGAGAGAGGGCTACACACGCGTACACGGTCGAGGCTCCCTCGCTTCTGGGACACACGCGCCGCGTACGTGTGTGCTGATCGCGCGGAGAGATCGTCCTGCCTTCGATACCCCTCCCTCCGTCCTCACGAACGGCCTGCCTCCATTCGTGCGGCGCGCGACGTGGAGGACGGGCTTGTGTACGCGGGCTGTACGTGTACCGTTGGACGACCAGGCAGGGGGGAGGGGGCCCACCAACACCACGGGGCGAGGGACCGCGAGGGCGAAGACGGGGAACTCTCGCGACCCGCGAGTACGCCATACACCGTACACACACACACACACACGAATGTACATACACACACGGAGAGCTCGTCCTGCCTTTCCGATGCACTCCTCGATTATCAACCACCTCCCCGAGCGAGCACCCCACCGCCGGAATATACGAGTGTGCGTGGCCGGAGGGCGAGCGGAGGGTTCGCGATGGTAGTTCGGGGTGTCTTCCCTCTCCCTTTCTTCCTCTTTCCCTCCGCTATCGTTATAAACGAGCTCTGCCCGGATGATTCATACGCGCGCGCACGAGAGGAGAGAGCTACGGGACTGCGCAATCTCTCTTCACCCTCTCGATTCGCCTATTCCTTCCTTCGTTTCTTCCTTCCTGGGCACATCCGCGTCCTCGTGAACGCGCGAACAATATCCTTCGTACGTGAACGAAGAACCGCGTTTGACGTACGGGGGGGTAAAGAAGAGCGCGAGCTCACAACTTGCCCTCTTGCTCTTTTCTCCCTCCCTGCAACGACTTCGATCGTTGCAATTGTTTACGCGTAACGCAGCGCACGCGACGAGAGCGAGAAAGAATTCGGGTAGTTTGCCCTTTCGCGTTCACCATGAGAGAGAAAAAAAAATCGACGAGGATAATGTATTTTGCTGCCATTGTTTTTTTTTTATTCGGGCGCAAACTCTCTCCCTCATTTTCGCCCTCGTCGTTTGCGTCGAAACGAAATGCCGCGATCACGAAACCACGCGCAGTTTCAACAACGATAGCGTCGCCCACCCCGGTTTCTTGAAAACCGTACGAAACGTCAGCAGCGCGCTTGTCGTTCACGAGTGAGGGATGCGGCGGCTTTCTCGCGCGTCTCCCGCTCTCTAATGGAAATGCTCTGCCTCGATGAACAAGCGCTCGCGCGCGCTTACACACACACACACACAGGCGGATGACACATCCACGAGGGTACACCCTCCGCGGTACGCGGCTCGCCGCAAAGGCGTAGGGGGGAGAAGGACGGTGCACGTGCGCGCAGCATCCGTATGGACCAAAATGGCTGGCGGCACACGTGCCGATTGGCCGAGCGGCGACGGCGGAGGCGTGGAGAACGCCGGCTCGGCGGCCGTTAATCGGTCGACGATCAAAATAAAGATCTCTCGTCGTAGCGAGCGGGCTGGCGAGAGAGAGAGCGGCGTAGCCGCGGGAGTGGGGAAGCCGCGGGGTGCGCACGTTGCGCCCGTATGCGCTTTTGGTAGGGCGTAGATCGCGATAGGGGGGCCAAACCGCGGCCGGTGGGGGCAAAGGACTTTTTTATGGATCTCACGTTGTCTCCGTCTCGCGCCTTCGTCGCCTCGCGCGTACCCACGTACGTACGTGTGCGTATAAGCGCGTAGAGTACACCGGCGCGGCGGGCGAGTGTCACGCGAGCGCGCGTGCACGCTCGGCGATCGTCATTAAGGGAGATGCTAATTGGTGGCAAAGCGAGGTCAAGCCAAAAACCCGCGCGCCGTGTCCAGGGACTTTGCGTGTTTTTGTTCCGCTCTCTCTCTCTCTCTCTCTTTCACTCCCGATGTATATGTGCGCGGACGCGCGCGCGCGCGCGCGCGACCGTGTTTGGCGGAAGTCCCGGAAATTCCAGATCTCGCGAACGCTTGATTTTGCGCATCCACTATTGACATCGATGGTTGAGAGGTAGGATAGTTGGAGCGACAGAGAGAATACGTACGAGTTTGTCAGAGATGCTTCCAGACATTGCGATATATTAGGGCGAACAAATCAGAAAAATGAGCAAGTGAATTATCAAATTTAATTAACTTTCTCTCTTTCACGTTAGCATTATTTCTTTTATTTTAAGAAGTTTAATTCCAAGTTCTGCATTTCCTTATTTATATATTTCCATATATTTTAAATCGTATCATTTTCCAATACTGCGAAAAATTGCGACAAAAAGTATTGTAATCTGCCCTATTCTTTTTTTTGCAAATTTTATTCATTTATTTTATACAATCTGCGATAAATCAAGTATTTATCCTACTTTTCAATGATTTAGAAAATGCTGATTCTGATAAGCTTTTTCTCTGCTAAACTGCTAGTTTCCATATTCTTATCAAAATGTGCATTGTGAAAAGTATCTTTGAAAGATCTATTCCTCATCGTATTTGTGCGACAATGTTTGCCTTTCCTAATAAAGCGGTACGCACAGGATGTTTTATCGTAAAATTTTCTCCGTATAAATATGACAACAAGATGATAAAATTTGAAAATAATTAATCCTTTTTGCAATTGCTTAGGTTGTAGCATTAAATGCGTGGACATTTAAATTTTAGGTTGCCTTTTTGTTAGAATAAAATTTGTTTAAAATTTATCGAGCCATCATATTTTACTCTGTATTTTTCTCGAAAATTCAATTTTCTGTTGTATGAGAAGACAACCAACATTGAAAGAAACCATTTTTCTTGGCTCGTCTTCTAATAGCTGTACTCGGAAAAGTACATCATGTTTTCGAGACAATCTATGCAGGCACGTTTTACACGAGAATAAACGTGACCTTTTCTGCGCGATGCGACGGTCTGGAGCCAGCCAGTATATATCGTAACTTTCTTTGCGAGATCTCGCTACTGGAATACATATATTCCTTCTCTTTTGCCGAATATAGCTCTATGT
>VBVQ01004304.1:0-13983 GCA_011636635.1 Tetramorium simillimum | reverse complement strand
TAAATTTTTAAAAATTAAATTATTAATATATATATTAAAACTCCTCAAATAATATTATTAATATATTATATCTTCACATAATATTTAACCACTGAAGATCTGACCTGAGTGTTTAACAAAAAGACATGCAAGATATAAATGTCTATCAGATTTTTAATTTAAAAATGATCTTTTCTTAATGAAAATTATCGTTTACTTTTTGAGCTTATATTCTACATGTAAGATAATTCAAATAATTATTTCATTTATTATGCATAATAAATCGATGAAAATTGCACAATATCAGGATGAAATATTAATCTATCATAGTTTATTCACTATAAAATGACAGATTTATGAGAAATATTATATTTATCTGTAATACATTTATTTTCTTAATTTAATACATACATTTATATGTATCTTATATTATATTATATTTCTTATCTTATATGTCACATTCGATTATTTCAAGTATTTTTATAGATCCATCACTTCTTACAATTAGCACGCAAGATAATTTGACTCACCAACATAATACTCAGCAGCGAAGTATTAGACTACGTTAAACTGTAAAATACACAAAAATATATCAAATTAATACACCAGATAATTAATATAACAATAAATTATTATTGTATATGCGTAAAGTAATAATTAATAATTACGTAACAAATAAAATAAAACATGATAAGTTATTACTCACCACATGGTTGCTCCGTCGTTGCACAATGCCTCCCAGGCCTCCTCCTCCTCTCAGGTAGCTTCACACGTGCACACAACACTCGCGAAAATGCGGTTAATTACGACCGAACAGGACCGAAGTAATCGCCTGAGTGCGACAATCACGCGACACTTTGCAGCACTCGCGACGTTAATCGTACGTTTCCCTCTACTTAAGTCGTTCGATTTCACCTCGTTTCGTTGCATTATCCCGTGTTCGAAATGCGACGCAACTTGACGAAATTTGGTACAAGTATTCATCCTGATCGCATTTCGAGGAGTACGCATAGCAGCTACCTGCCCGCACGAAGGTCTCCGTCCGAATGATAGCGCGGCGACCGACCTTGTGTACGCAGCGTCGCGCCGTATGACACAAAGGCAAACACCCAAGTTGCGCGCCTGCCGACTGTTATCGTAAAATGTTTTATTATATATGTGTGTGAAATTCAATATTTTATTTCAATAAAGTACGAATTTACCGAAAATACCAAATATTCCTTCTTTTACAATCTGCAATTTCGTTTTGACTGCTATTGCATATTGACATTAAAAAATAAGTTTTTTTTTTAAATAAAATTTACCTCCGCTTTAATTCAAAGTTCATATAAATTAATATTTGTTGTTCTTATTATTTTTTGTTTCAATATATTTGCGTTTCGCGAAAGAAGCGAAATTGTGCAGTTTTACTACGAGAATGAAGTTAAATCCTTAGAACAATATATGTTCTAAGGTTAAATCGCCGCAGAAAATGCAAAATGGATTTCGATTTGATAAATTATAAAAATCACATAATTTTATTATATTACTCGCGGAACGTAAGAAAATTTAAAATAAAACTATTGATAATAGATTAATTTTTTCTGATATTAAATAAAGATAAATAACGCAAGATTTAATGTTTTTTAAATAGAAGAACTAATCAATCAAATATTTATTTAAATGTCAGTAATAATATCAGTACAATATTTATTTAAAATTTCAGTACAATATTTATTTAAAAAAGATTAAATAACTTGCATTTAATTTTATAATGCACGTAATATTTAAGAAATCAAAAGACAATACTAATTAAAAAATAATAATATTCTAAATATAATATTAAAAACATATATTTAATTAATTCAATAAAAAATTAATAGACCAATATTTTTGCAAATATAATTACGAATCTAAATTTTATAATAATAGAGAACGCGAATAAGGATTTAAAATATTGACCAACTTTTTAATCATATGTATATATCTCAACCATTACTATGACCTTATTTTCATAATAGAATTTCCGACTCTAATTAAATTCCCTAAAATATTATACGATGGTTGTAAGCCATTCGATTCCAGACAAACAATCAGGTAAATTATAATTGGAATTAACCGATGTTAATGAAACTGGCCGTAAGTTCAATTATAGGGCACCCGTTAATTCAGAAATAGACCTTTAATAGCGGTAATAACATGGAATACTAATTTTCACTATACGATATCGTGCATACAGTGCCATAGAATCATGCAATACGAAGTGCCGATAGAATATGACTATGCAGCAAGGTATGTTCTATAATGCCGACTCCGAGAAAGAGATTCCATGTAAAAGGGATTCGACATACCGGAAAAGCTTTCTCGAATTTTCTCACGTCACGTGGCACGAGCAGCGTTACGATACGAAGAGAGAGAGAGAGAGAGAGAGAGAGAGAGAGAGAAAGCAAAGTATGCAGTATCTCCTGGCGAACGCACAGGACTGCACAGAGAACGAATTAAAGCGGAAATTTCTATTAAAACGTAAATTTCTATTTCTATGCGAATTACGAGTTCGAGTATATATTCTTTTGGAATGTCCGCTAGAGACGTATTAAAAGGGACGCTCGCTATAAAATTTTCATTTTAATTATCTGTCTCTCGCGGAACGCGAGAAAGTAGCGGTGGTAGTTAACGCTAACAAAGTGTCCCCTTGTACCGAGATAACGCAGCGGCGAGACACATTTTTCGCCTCATCGTGAATTAAAAAAAAAATCCTCCCCTCCCTCCCAACGCGACGGCAGTTACCGAGTTGAAACTTCTCTGTATCGCGTCACGCGGCATTTTTTATTTTAATTACGCGGCTCACCGTCTATCGTGAAGCTGAACGAGCCGCGCGTTAAATGTCTGTTTCTCACCTTCGTGATATATATCGTGTTAAAAAAAAAAGAATTTAACTTGGAGACTCTCATTGTTACAAATAAAATTACGTTTAGACGTAATATATTATAAATTAGAAAAACTAAAAGTTCATTCTCGTTCATTTTCTACACTCTACTCGCTCTCTAGTCATTTTATCATTGCCTTATTCTATTTCAGTATTCAACATTCAGTTGTTCCGTGAACGATGAAATCGAATAAAGGGAGGGGAACGGCTTTCATTGTACAAATCGCATTCAGATCGCGGAGAAACATCCGAACGAATTCGATCACGCGAAGATCAAGAGCGGCGCGCCCTCGAAGGACAGCACGCGGTGGGATGTCGTGCACGACAAAAGTAAATTTTTCCTACCTGCATACTCCGGATAACATTCCCCGTTATATTGAAATTCAGCGAGAGAGCGCGCGCGGTCGACGGAGCGACTAAAAGCACTCGTGTCGGGCGAGACGACGAGATACATAACGGCGGCGAGAAGAGAGCTCAAGACGACGAGGAGGTCGGCGTGAATCGATATATCGACACGGGCCATTTTTTCTCTTCCTATAAATAGCCAAACTACGGCCGCCAGATTACGTATATAGAGACAGAGTTCTCCGTCTACCGTCTCGAATAGATTAGAACGTTGCGCCCCCTCCGGCTTCTGATTTACGATTGCAGATACCTCTTCCCACGCATAAATCCCCTTTTACATATTTGCGTGCGTGTCGAGAAACAATAGCGTTCTCCGATATTTTTAGCAAGAACGTCGAGATTATATCGCGCGGGAAAAGAATCCCACCCGGAAAAAGGAATTTTCACTGAACTGTGCAAAATGGTGGAGAACAAAGGCGATAATGATCATTTACAAAAAAGCAATTACTCGGGAATGTATCCGCTAATAAAAACAAAAAAAAACAAAAAAGTTAACATCTCGTTCGGCGATGCAGGTGCGCGCGATTACGAGAGATATTTCCACGAGTTGTAAATAAAACCGAGAGAATTTAACCAAGTTGCTAATTCTATTTTCAAGCGTTATTGTATACGAGAAAGTTGCCTCGATCAGTTGTTGCGTTCGCGTAAACGGAACAAATACGGATGAAGTGTACGATAGGAGATATGGAGAAAATATGAAACAGATACATTATTCGTGTAAAAACCCAAGCGTGTCCTACTTTGCGCTTGTTGTCCTCCGATGCACTCCGATGCGCTCACTCGTAAATTTATGAATGATAAGCCGCAAACTTTACAACATCATAACTCAGTCAAAATTGCCCGCGGAGATGAGGGAACTTTCGGCATTTTTCCTACACGCTACGTGACACGTACACAAGTAGCCGTTTAAGGAGGGGTCTCTAGTCAAGCTCTGTTTTAACCGAGTTGTATGTCGCGTGAAAGGTTTCGGGAAAATTTTCATGCTGCGCGGGAATTATTTAGCGTGATCGATTAAGGACTGTTGCGATAGTTATAAAACGTCGAAACAAACATCGTTGAACTTTACTAAAATTACCATTACATTTCGTAATACAATTTGACTCTTCAAGTACAGAGTATAAAAATAAACGTACGTACACTCAGAGAAAAATATAGTTACTTTTGGCCCCAGCCACAATTTTATAATATTTCTAACAATAAATACGATTAACTTAACTATTACGTTAACCATAATTATCGTTATGTATATATTTTTCTCTAAGTGTACGAAGCGCTGTGAGCGCGGTAACGCGGGAATTAAATTTCGGAGGGCAGACATGAAAATCGAGAGATTCGATTAGACGATCGAGGATCGATGAAAATTCATTCCGCAAACATATTCCCGGCTCGTTCGTTTCGCACGAACGAAAGACGAGAATTGCGGGCTGTTCTATCGCTACCTCCCTTGGACAATATAAACGTAGGTTTCAAGTCGCTCAAGGGGCCCATCATTGTACCGCTCGCTCCATCCCGACAAGATGCAAATTTGCAAGCCCCGTTAGGACCCGGCTGCTGCTTTGAATCGCCATACGAGCCCGGCGCTCGTAAATCGCACGGGTGGCGTTCTCCGTTTCTATCGCCGTTCAGGTGCACACGGGCATACAACAGTATGTACGTCGCCGCCGTCGCCGTCGCCGTCGCCGCCGCCGCCGCCTACGCCGCCGAAACCTATTTCAGGAATAATGCCCCGCGCTATCTGTCCCTGATAGGGGCGACAGACTATGGCTCGTCCGTAATAGGTATCCCTGAATAATTCCCGTGTCTCTCCCGAAAGGCATCCGGCGTGACCCACGAAAATTGAGGTTACGCGGTGGACCGTATCGAGGCGGATCGGCTTGGCTTTACATGCCCGCCACGCTTGCATTGTGTTTCTCGGTTAACCGCAGGGACAAACGAATATCTTAGAAGATGCGCGACGCAGCGCGCCCTCAAACCCGGTCGGACGCGTCGGTCCGTCACAGCCGTCCGTGAGACGCGTTCGATGTCGCGTAAAGAGAAAAAGGAAGAAGAATCTTGACGGATGGACGTGTAGAAATATTCTTCAACGGTTGCTCGGCTAAAATATTATTCGCTTCGGCGATGTAATACTCCGTTTTATGGAGAAGTTATCTCGAGTGTTCAATGCAAAGCGGAAATTCATTCACGCAACGCGAATGATATCCGAAAGAAGAGGCGAAGCAAACGTGGTATCTTTGAATCCTTAGACGTCTCGAAACTAAATTTATTTCGTAATAGCTTACCCGGCCGGTATACGTTATGGAGAAATGACGCGAATGGCAGCCTCGGCGCCTCGTCTCGGAGCGAGTAGCTCGATCTTCGCCCCTGATCGCCGCGAGATTAGGTGTAGCATCGTTTCCCGTCGCGCATGGTCGTATAAACGTACGCGAGGATGATAACATACGGGCTGTTGAGACGGGGCGATGAGCCACGGCATCGACAGGGAACATTCCCGTTGGACGCGAACGGTCTTCGACCTGTACCCATCATCCCGCCTACTTACGGAAAGCCGCGGCGCCAAATCCCTCGACGGCGACGTCGTCGAGTGGAGGAGGCGCAAGAAACGAGGAAAGGAGATGGAGGAGGAGGAGCGGCAAGAACGGAAGAAGCCGGGACGAAAAGCGGAGACGATCTCACCGGCAGCCGATGGTAACGATGGCGCAGCGGATCTCTCTTGAAATTGCGACGTCGTGAGTCACTTTGCATGAGAATAGTTCTTACATTGTCGGGCCAGATGGTATGATCGATTTTACAAAGTGGTTAGAAGGGACAATTTTTCTTTTGTGATACTATGTCAACTTCTGGATCAGCACTGACACTGTCCAACCGGAGACGAATACGATTACACGTTATCGTAAATCTCGGAGACGCGGCGAAGACTCAAAACGCTTGATCGCCACTTTACTGTATGTAAAAGTTATCTTGAACTAAAAGAATAAATCATATGTCAGTAATATGTAAACATTTCCATTGATTAAAATTTCCCCCCCTCAAATCTTTCGGAATTAATCGTAGATAATATCAGAAATTTATAAATATATATCTTAATTATAAGATATACCTACATATCGTAAATTTAAAAATTTCAATAATCACTCCTTTTCATTAGGTTATACGATTAATTATGTTATATATGCGGCGTTGATTAGACTAATATATACGCATATACATAATGACTACGCGCACAATTCAAAAATAAAATATCGATTATAATTTTATGAAATTTATGTTAATACATTTAACGTGCAATTGTTATATAATGAACTATTATATCGAAATATTAATTTATTGTAATATCGCAATGTATTATAACTGCATGGTCTATTCCGTTCACATGCAGTTTTACGCGAGTTGTAAAATATTCCTGTTCGATGCGCAAGGATGTAAATCATCACGACGATTTCTGGCGGCTACAATACCTCCGTTCGCTCTCGAGACGACGTGAAACGATAGTTTCTCAAGCCGGCGAAAACCGCACCCGAGTCGGTTCCCGGTAAATCGTCTCGGATTTCCCGGCATATTTTCGTCCCCTTTATTCGCACTCTATGCTTCCTGTAGCTTTATGTTCCTCGGGACGAACATCGCTCACCACTCGGCCCCGTATTTCTTACGCCGCTCGTATTTTTGCCTTTTACCCGCGTCTCGAAGCTCCGCGGCTTGCATATTCGTCGTGAAGTCGTTCCCGGGACATTCGCGAGTAAATCATAACCGTATCTTCGTCGCTCGCCCGGCTTACTTTTACGAAAAAAGATGCGATCTGACGCATATTTATTCATTGCTAGCTTAATCTATACTGATGAACACCAAGTTAACACTTCATAAATTTAAATTTATATAAAAATCTAAGATTTATAATGTTATATTTCTCGCGGACATTTATCTCACTTTATTATTATAACTGATATTTTAAATGAAGAATAATTATTTTTATTAGTAGAAATAGCAGATATTTTAAGTAATTTAAAGAGATTTCAAGACAATTGGGAATATGCGGAGTCTAATAGACTTCATTCACAAAGGATTAATTTCACAATTGTATATATCAACCACAAACGGAATGTATGCGGCAGATATGTTTATGGGGAATGAATGCATTTGCCTGCATTGTAACATAATCGATAGACACTGTGTCGGTGATAATGCAATGATAAGCACTGACAGATTGTTGCTGATTAACACCTCGCATGAAATGTCCCGAAGGCATCAATAAAATGCGACACGTAATTCGAGTTATTGTCCAATAAAATGCGATAATCGAATAAATAAAACTTGTGCCTGGGGGAAATATTCATATATCAGAAATCGCAGAGATAATAATATAATAATATTCGATCACCGCAAAAGGAAGCGAAAACCGTTATCAAGCACGGCGCGATCAATAGAGAATGATAAACGTCCACAAAGAGGGAACATTCCTTGAACGTCGTCCCAGCTACATGCCACAATGTGGATGTCGTTAAATATTCCACAGCTCCAAAGCGGTCCCTGCATCTTCGATATAAATTATTCGACCTAAATTGTTTTCAGCATTTCGTATTCGCCTCGACATTTCACGCGCGCGCGCGATTCGGCATATCTTTTATTCTACTAATTGACGTTCTCGCTACAAAAGAAATCGCTAGATTATACCCTCAATTGAAGTTAATGCCTTTGTGTCTTTCTGAACTGTCCTTCTGTTCAACTGAATTCGAATCGGTTTTCTTGTCTTATCTCCATAATTCTCTTTTACATGAAGCGTCGACCTTCGCATAAAGAACACAATTTAATTTAGCTGGCATTAATAACGGGTCACTTCTCGCCGAAACTGCGGAATCAATGTCCTTTGTTGCGCGCTGAATACAGAATGCAATTATTTAAATCTACGATGACCACTTTCAGATCCAATGTTTGATTTTGTACCGAGAAGAGAGCCGCGCTATCCCGGTTAGGGCACGCGCCGTTCGATTGCGATCAATTCGACCGATGATCGCTAAGCGGAATCGATTGCCGGACGAACGATGCTACGTGCACGGCGTACTGCATTGCACATAGGGTGCTTGATAATTAGCGGCGTAAAGAAAGCAAAAAAAAAAAATCGATTTTTTAGCATAAATAAATCGATTTGTAAAAGCAACTCTTTTTAACGTGTTTTCATTCACAATCACATAGTTATCTATAGTTCGAATTATCATGCTTAATTTCATTCATCATCGAAAGTGGTAAGTACAAACGTACTTACAATTAGCATCGTGTACCGATAGAACGTATACACGCGCAAATTCCACTTGTTAACCGTTAAAGTATTCCATATCGCTCAAGTTACTTATCGTTTAAAACAAACGGTGCACAGGGTTCAAATGCGATGGTTATAACAAGCTTGGCGCATAATAACTTGAGCTGAGAATTACCGAAATGCACAACTGTTTGTACGGGGAAAGTTATCTCTAGATCGGCTTAGCCTATGTGCGCCGTGAAGCGGCAAAATCAACTGTTTCCCGGTTGTGTACGGCCAATTATCAAACACCCTGTATATATATTGCATGCGACTCAGAATCGTCGCATTAAGTGGGAACGCGGCCTAGAGCGCGTTACAAAGCGTTCGATCGGATTAAGCGGCTAATAGGCAGTCTATAATAATAATCTCGCCGTAATAACGTGGTATTACGTGGAGGATCGGCCCGAGCACCGTATAATTTCGTCGCCCCGTGGTCGCACCCCGCCGCATCGAACGGACCCACCTTAAATCTGCCTTTCGCACGTCGCCGGTCCGATAGAAAGAAAAAAAAAAAAAGAAAAGAGGAGCAAGCCGGCTGGTTGTGTATAACGGGCATGACACTCTCTTCCGCCGATTTCGCGATCGTGCGTTCTCGTTCTTGTCCCTTTGAAAGGATCGATGTACTCTTCTTTCTTTTGCGCGTCATATGACTGAAGTCAAATGACCTCATTCGTCGTGACGAGATCGATTTAATTATTGACCACGTCGTGCATAATGTGCGATTGCGATTGATGAATTATGCGGTTATTAATGCCACCCATATATGTAATGAATCCTGCACATAAACCACGTTATTATAATTGTAGGATGCGACCGCGTTTCTTAGCCGTAGCCACTATTTTCGTAGATTCAAATATTATAGGTATTCTTGTAAAGAAACAAAAAAGGGAACAGAGCGACGTTTAAATCTGCAGCTGTAGAGTCAAGAACTGGTGTTTAGTATTAAAGAAGATCATATTCATTAACCGTAATTTACAAAGTAGCGGTTCATTCAAAGACGGTCTATTTAATAGCTGCTAATTGCTAATTCGTAAGACTGATATTTTCATTAAAGTTTTTAGTAATAACATTCGTTTTAAATAAAATGGGACTTCGCTTTTCTTATACCGCTCCGCAATGGTATCTTTCGTTATCTACGGGAAAAAGGGATATACCTCGATAAGAAGCATCACGATGAACCCAGAGACCTGCAAGGCACTCGTATAAAAATCCGCTGCTTAAGACTTCACTTTTATCTTTTGTCCTCGCCGGTTCCGGTCGTAAAAGGGGAAGTTACTCCCGGTAACCTGCCGTTATAATACCCCGAGATTTAATTCGCTGTTATCGGTTCCGCTGGTAATTCCATGCCTCGCATGGTATCTCGCGCACACACAGGTACAAGAACCTCCCGCTCGATAGTTACGTGTTCCACGATGCCTAGATATCTCTCGACCGCGGCGAGCGGGTCGATAGTACCTTCTCTACCACCACGGGACGCTAATTTATTATAGCTTTCGGGGGATTTGATCCCTAAACATTATCCGCTCTCTGTCTCTTTCTCTCTCTCTCTCGGTTCTCGCTTGCCGCGCGCTTCCATAATCTCTCTATCTTCGACAGGGCGGCGTAAAAGCCCGTTTCGAAATCCCAGGTAATCGTCGCGGTCCGCTTCGTCGGACGGTGCAGGCGCGCGCGCGATGTTCCGAAAGTGTTTTCCCAACGCTATTAAGGGCAATGGACCCATTTTTTTCTGTGAGGATAGTTGGACGCGGTGATGAAGGAATTTAGTTCAAGAACATAATTATTTTCGAGCTGCTCTGACGATATTCTTTGAGAGTAAAATTTCGTTGAGAAGAAAAATACTTGGTAAATTTAATCAGTTGTTTATAAACTTGCTGGACGAAAATCTGCAGAAATTAAATACTCGTAAATTCGTTTGGAAAAAATGACACGAGAAAAAAGTGAGTGAATAACAGAGCATAAAGATGGGTACCTACTATGAGCCATTGAAGAAATCGAACTTGTTAGTACATTTTGCCAATTTAAGTATATCCTATTGAAAGGAGAATTTACGTTACCAACCATTTCTACGGAACGGCAGAGATATCTGAAACGTTTGTGTGGAATGTACATCTTTCAAAACTTCCTGACAATATTCCCCGAGAAGAATATTCCGGGAATATTTTCCGATATCGCATCTCCAGCGGCGCTGACTTTTGGAGATCGCGTTCGACGAAAGACGACGACCTCGCGAGGGAGACGAAATGGCATCGGTGACGTCCCGGGCAATCGTCCTGGCAATTATCCAAACTGTGGGATCCTCGGGTCTCCAGCTAATAATCCTCGATCGGATCTCCCGTGAGGGACACACTAACGCAAGGGGTTGAAAACGCGCGCATTAACATTATCGCGAATCGGCCGATAAATAGCGAGATAAAGATGGGATCGCGCGCGCGACCGTTTTCCGCAGAGCGGTCGCTCGACAGTCGGATCGATCGCGAGAGCGGTGTCCCGCACGCCTTCGCTCCCCGTCCCGTCGAGGTCTCTCGCGAGCCTCGGCCCGCCGATTGGTATCTCGATCGGAACGAATTCCGACCGCGAACTCGGCGACTCGGCAGGATTTCTCCGTCGAGGCGAAAAATCACTTAACCGAAGATCTTATCGGTGCGCGCCGCTCATCGACGAAACGCCTCGGCCGCCGATGCTTCGCACTGCAACCCGCGATAAGGATCCGATTTCCACGAGTCGCAGTCGGAAAGGATATGCCGCTCCCTCCCTGCCTCCAACCCTCCGCGAATATCCTTATCAGGTATCTCCGGCGGAAAGCCGCGAGGCCTCATCCGCGCCGAATCAGCTTTGCGAGAGAAGCATTCAGGATACATTCTATTCTCTTGGTATAGTCTTTTATCTCTCCAATGCGTCTCGTTTTATTTTCAATCTACAGCCCCTATTTTATCTATATTTTTATTCTATTGGGGGAAATTGTTATATTTCGTAGCTGAAACTTTACGTTTGTGACAAAGCCGTAAATTAATTCAGCCAAGAATTCTTTTTTCAATTCTTGTTTACAACTCAAAGTCTACTGTTGTCATTTTTAACGAGAAAAAATCGTGGAAAAAATTGTTTTTCGTAACTATTGTACTAGGAATATAGTAAATATGTGAGTTTCCTGTTAAAAACGTCAATTAATTCTCCATTTTTCAAATAAAACAGAATGAAATATGTATAAAGAGAATGGACGTTTCAAGTTTGCAGAGATCTCGACTCAGGCTAGTTCTTGAATGCTTCAATTATTCTTGGTACTACGGCTTTCCCTGCAGCCTCTTACGGAGCCACTCGTCTTATACTTCGATAAAGGATATTATTATTATTGTTATAGCGCATAAGTAATTGTGTTCGTTGTGCAAATATTTTCCCGTAATCTTCATGTCTCATTATATGACATAAGAGACTTACAACTTGTTAATTCGAGAGTATCTGCAGAATACGTTTCTCTTTTCTTTCTTTGTACTCGATCCACTTCTACCTGCCATTACCCTCCGACCTTTCGAACCTGCCAGCGGCTACCTTAGCTCCTTCATACCTTCGTTTTTTGTATTATGTACCCTACACCTTCCGCCTCTCTTTCTCTTCAATATGTCTGCCCAGCCTGTTCTCACTCTCGACCGCCCATATTTCCCTCGTAGTTTGTCCTCTATACAAGTAAACTCAGCGAACTCAGGGGTCGCCTTGCCATCTTGTCTCATTAGGCACGGACCCGTTTCAAAATGACACGCGGGTGGGGCCTGACCAAGCCTCGAGAATTAGGCGCCTACCTACCGCTCGACGCGCCCTTTCCGAGGACATTCGGGTTACTATTAGGTCCATCACACAGGAACTCGACACTCTGTGTATAATCTACAAATAACCCACTCCGATGAAACGGGTAAAGGGCTTGTAAATACCTTTGTTAAAGGGTTTAGGGCCCCCTTAAAAGGCTTCATAATGTACTCGAATAAACTTATAAATTTTTAATTTTTCAGGAAAATTTTTTTCCTGCCATAGGTCAATAAAATAATAAAATATAATGAAGGAAATATAAGCATAAAACGAGAATGAAGAAGATTACTATTAAAGAGGATTGCGCTTTGAACAATTCAAAATTTTCTCTTGCTGGATAATGATTGAACTTTTTTTAAAGGTACTTTTAGAAAAACGAGTTTTAGCCCACATTATATGTCTTGGCAACAAACTCCTTCGGGATTTAAGAAAATAATTGTTATCATCGATAGTACGTCAGATCGACAAATAAATCCGAATAAATCTCGCGCAATTCTTTCAACGTCTCGACTCGAAGAAACCACGCCCAGTCCTAAGAGAAAGCGCCGCTCGCCTACGCATCATCATTGATAAATCTCTAGAATGTTGAATCAGGAAACTGCACAAAGCGCTTCTTTCTTTTTGCGCTAAATCTTTACGTGCTACATTTAAATTAATTAAATTAATTAATAATAACAAGTTTGTTTTTAGTATGTCTGATATGTCACGTTTAATTTATCGTATAGCATCATATGATCAGAACGAAGTATAAATAAATAAAAGAAAAGTAAAAGACGCATATACAAGAAGATTAATTAGCTAACGAAAAAGTCGTTTTACTGCAAACTCAACTCTACATGTCAAGAGATTTATATGATATTATATTACTCGGTTTTAATCAAGAGAAAGTTGTACTTAATGATGTCAAAGAAAGAATATAAAAGAGTGATATAAAACAAGTTGCGATTTTATGAGCAAGTATTAATTTCATAAAGTAAGAGAGATTAGTAAAAATATAAAACATAATGAAACACACACGAGATAAGTAGAAATTCCGTGCACGTTAAAGGTAATAAACACATCTCGTGCATCTAATTATTTCATATAAGTATAAATATACAAAATAATATATTATGTCAATTTTCTGCAGAGTTAATAATTTTCTACATTAACGATAATACACGAAATATCCAGCAAATGTAACTCCACACTAAACGTTAAAGCATTATTCTCATTTGTCAAATATCTAAGCGGACACGCGAAAGCGACGATGTTTATTATGCATTCGCCGTTTTAATTGAAAGCAACGCGCGTGTTGCGTGAGGCGAACATTCGCGGGCTGACCGGGGAACAGAACCGGTCCCGTCGACCGAGAGCGTTGTCGCGCTCGTTCGGCGCTCGTTGAGTCGCTCGTAACGCCGAGGAATGCGAAATGTAATTACAGAAGTATCGCGCTGGAGGGGTCAATCTCCAATTGAACTCCAATTCGGAGCGACCTCGACGAGCCGCCCGCCGTTGAAACGTCGTAATGTTTCTATGGCGCGCGTTCGCCTCGCCAAACCGATTTTGGTCGAGTCTGACCATCCAGCGCTGCAGTTTCCATGATTGCGAGGAGGAACAAGTTTCGATC
>VBVQ01004303.1:0-13808 GCA_011636635.1 Tetramorium simillimum | reverse complement strand
AGAACGCTTTAGTGTACACTCCTTGCACTAGTGCAACACTAGTTCAGAACGATTGTCGAAAAAGAACAAACCTATTGTGACACCCAACGCAAATACCATGTGCATTCTGAAAATATATAGTTCACGTAACGTATGCTATAGATTCTGCAATATTATTAATATATTTATTTCGCAACAGTATATTCCTTTCCATACAGAATGTCTTTATTTATAATGAGGTTTATAAACTTTGTT
Organism: Tetramorium simillimum; assembly: GCA_011636635.1. Classification (NCBI taxonomy): domain Eukaryota; kingdom Metazoa; phylum Arthropoda; class Insecta; order Hymenoptera; family Formicidae; genus Tetramorium; species Tetramorium simillimum. Next base: position 13,574 of record VBVQ01004303.1, on the reverse strand, counting down.
CGATTTCAAGTAAATTTTTATATCATTCCAGATAGAAAACTTTTGTAATAAATACACAATTGTTGCTTTTTTCCATTTACAGCATTTCGCAATAATTGTCATGAGATGATTCTACAAAACGCATATCTTTTGCTGAAAAAGAATTTTATAATTATAATTTCTAAATATTAAGAAAATTAAGAAGCAAAGTTATTTAAAAAATAAAAAGTCAAAAAAATTTCTTACGGTATCTCCGCGAGAATCATCTTAAATGCTTGACTGATTTTCTCGATGATTGTGAAAGAAAAAGACCATTTTTTCAGATTCAACGAGACTTAACGGCGTTTGGCATTGAGAACGAAATCGAAAATTCAAATGTTCAAATGTTGTTCGTATTTCTTCTTCGCTGGCTGCGTTCAGCTCCGTCGCTCGGGAGTCTCAAACGTGACAAAGGGAAGATACATCAATTACATGACCGCGTTTGACAGACTCGAATTTAGAGATGTAATGCTAGACATTTCCTGGGTACATTTACAATTTTTTAAATTTATTGTTTTTTATTTACTACTACACATTAAATTAATGCATGAAATATTATATATAAAATATTATATCAAAAACATTATAAAAATTGAAAATAAAATTTTTATTAAACAAATAATATGAAATAAAATTATTTAATAACATTACTTGTGCACAATAGAACTATCATTATTTAAATAATCATATAATTATTACACGTAATATTAATGTTCAAATATTGGTATTTATATAAATCGGTCGACGCAAAAAATTTATTTCATTTTCTATAATGTATTTATTAAAAATTTTATATTTAGCTTAACATCATTTATATCTTGTAAGGAGAGATTTTACTTTTAAATATGATACTTTATATACGTGACTAATGATCATAAGGCGGCTGCTAGAATATGCTCTCTAATGCGCGAGCGAGTTTCCCTCCTTATCGTGGAAAAAATGTTATAGTTCGTACATATACTTGGGGGTTGATTATGTATTCTTGAAGAAGTGAAAATGTGAAAAGTGAGTAGCACTGATTAGTGCATCGTTAATCCTAAAAGTATACACCAATCAGTGGAGACAGTGTTACTCACTTTTCACATTTTCACTTTCTTCAGAAATATACAATCCGACTCCCATGATTTTCAGAACTCGATACATTCCGAAACGTCCTATAGTACCCTATGAGTAAAAAATTTTGATCTATTTGATATTTTTTCATTTGTCACAAATTCTCTGTATTAAATATCTTTGCTTGCTTAAATTAATGCTTAAATTAATTAAATGAAATGAGAAACTTGGTTGCTTATACATAATATATTTCTTAAGCATTATAAAATTTACTTAAACAATCAGTTTTTAAAATACAGTCGATATAATATAAAATTTATAATAATCGAGTGCTCCTTTTTTTTTCTGTCATTGTATGTTCAAACTGTTCGCTTATTAATTTTACCGTTTCATCTTTCAGCATGTCGATACTTCTTCTCAATTCTTCCATCTACAAAACAGATTTGCATGAATCCGTTATCAAGGTAAACTAAACAGGTCAACAACTAGATATAATTTAGAGTATATACAATTATACATTACTTACATATTCTTTTGTCTTGAATTTTTTAAACAAATCATATAACTCATCCACTGTCCATTCTGTTTCATTCTGCTTGTTTACTTTAACATAGGGACAGTCTGATTGATGCTTCACATGCTCATCCCTGCAAGTTTTCGGTTTCTTAAGTTTTCGTTGACCAAAATAATAATAATAATAATAAATGTGTATACAGATCACTCGACATACCACGGATCATCGTGTGACTCCCAACCATCGAGCTGCTTGCCACAAATAAAACATTCCACCAAATCTGGCTCACTGTCGTCCCCAACAACATAAAATCCAGCAGCAGCCATGCACTCGGCGTTGCATTTATCGGACTCATTGAAGGGCCAGTTGTTGTACGTCGCCTTTCTGTTCTGTTTCCAGAAGTAGGAGGTAGCTTCCCTGAGAATAAGATATGGGGGTGAAATAACCTAACCTCCTGCAGTCTTCTTCCGAAAATCTACATGTTCTACGATTGCAAATCGCGATGGAATAAGAAATTCAAAATTACGTGTTAAGGACAGAACGGAATTTTTTAAATAAATATACGATACGTGTAACATACTTGCTATCTTTCGACATTGTTATTGATACAGTTATTGATATTATCTATTTATTTAGTTCGCTAGTACTTACGGTATCCCAGCGGTGAACATCTCGCCTTTAAATACAAATTTCCCTGACAATAACGAAGAAGAGAGAACCTTTTGTGCTTTTGTCAAATCTTTTGTCGAAGTTGACAGTGTCCGGTATGGCGGAGAACGAAACCGAAAATTCAAATGTTTAAATGTCGTTCCTCTCACGTTTGTGGTTGATTGCGTTCGCAAAACAATCCCACGAGTTCTCGCGCGCGTTTGTGTTCTATAGAAAAATTTTTCACATCGCCAATTGGCTAATTTAATCTTTCGATTCAGTTAATCCAAAAGCTTCTATTGATCGAAGAATTAATCGGAATTTAATTCAAATCATTCAAAAATCCAAATCTTGAATTCGTGTACGAAATAGAACCCGATATTCATAATCCGTTCTTATTTCAAACCAGTCGTAAATAATATTTTAAAATGCTAAAGTAATATGTGAAGGCTCTGTGATTAGTTTACAAACATGTTAAGAATCTAAGGCCAGTATTCTCAGCCTTAGATCATCATTTGTTCATATATTAGTTCACATATTTAATTTATATATATATATATTTGCATTATATATTACATATATTTATCTTATATATACATTATTTACATATGTTTAAATATAGTCATAAAACTTCTTTATTTTATTAACATTTTAAGATATTACCTAAAAATAATCTTGAAATAAAAACGGACACCTTAAATAACGTGTTATATCCTTTTCACACCGGACGCGATTTGCAACGGGCGACGAGCAATACCTAGTGAGAACTGTTTCTTCAAAGAAGCTAAGCTCTCACTGGATACTGCTCGTCGTCCATCGCAAATCGCGTCCAGTGTGTAAGCGCCATAATGCGTAATATGACAGAGGTTTTAGCCAATCGCGTTCGCTCGAGTCTGCGCGACGACGCTCAACCACGATCGCGATCTTGCTGTTTTTGTTATGAAAACGATCAGCTGTGAGAGTCCCGAGGATCCTTGTCGTACCGGTTACCCGTCCGTGGCGAGGCGAGTCCCGGCTTGGGTTGAAACGCTCGGCGAGACGGCGACGTTTCTCTTCTCGCGCGAATGACGAACGTCGAAGCGCCGATCCGCGTCCCGACCGCGACGTCCGCGTCGCTCCGCCGACGTGATCCTCCGGCGTTTTGAGCGATCGCGCGGATTGACTTGCTTCCAGAGTGATCTCCCGTCGTAGACTCTCGGTGGGCCTCGCGCCTGGGGTCGGCGCGCCACTCGCGAATTCGCAGGGCGGTGAGAAACGACGGCGCCGATTCCCCATTCCCACGGTGCGCCCGTCGTGGGAAAAGTGATGTCAACGTTGACACACAGATGATAGCCGTGTACCCGCACGTCCTGCGTCAAGCCCCACGAAAATGGCCTCCTCGGAAATTGACGATTTCTTGGCGGGGCCGCTGGTCACCTGGGTGAGTCCTCTCGATCGAGAAACTCGGACGTTTCCTTGCCACGGCGTGTGAAAGTGTCATAAGATTGTTTAAGTATATGTCAAGACTCGGTTGTTATTTTAATCGAACGCGTTCCCTCTTTCCTTTTAGTTCGCTAGCTGTTTGGAAGATCCCAACGTATTGGCGAACTATGAGGACTTGGTGGACGGTGTCTTGTTGCACAGTGTCTTCCTGCAGATGTAAGTCCTTTGGCGTATGACAAGAGATACCATGAGTGTTATCAATTTGCAGTTATGGAACATTGGCGTTGTATTAATACTTGATATCGTTGCCTGTAGCAATCCAGAACCGCTGCACGACGAAGTGGTGCCATCCAACAGTAATCCTGTTATCCGTACAAAAAACCTGAGGACCGTGATACAGAATATGAAGCAGTTCTATGAGGAGGAATTGGATCATGTGATTTTGAAATTGCCCGACATTGCGAATTTGGGAAAGGAGCCAGAATTGTACATAGCGGATATGAAGTTATTACTGTTATTACTTCTCGGATGCGCCGTCCAGTGCCCGAATAAGGAGAAGTTTATTACCAAGATAAAAACTCTGCACGTCGACATACAGCTTGCTATAGTAGAATGCATTAAACAGGTATTGTTATCAGTTTTAAAATAATTATTAGATAAAGACTACTGAAACAAATTGTTAATGAATTGACATAATTGAAAAAAAATAATAGTGAAATTTATGTAATGATGTACACATTTGAATGTATCTAGGTTACGGATCATCAAGACATAGTCATTACACAAGATGCTATGGAGAATGCAAATATGGGTTATCTGTTTGTTCAAATAAAAAAATGGATCCAAGAATTAGATTTATATCGAGAGGTACACATAAATTTTTTAATTGCTTGTTGGATCATTATTTTGTACATTTGAAAGTACAGTTGTTTGATATTATGATTATATAATGTTATCTTTTACAAACAGAAATGGAGGGACACAGTGCTAGATGATAGCGTTGAACGAAACGATTCGTCTATCAGTGCAGAATCTGAAGATATAAGTAAGGTGCAACAATCTCATCCTGTCACTAAAACAGAAAGAGAAGATAATCATCATTATGCGGTTGAATTGGCTGACTGGAAGTCTAGAGTTCGGAAACAGCGGCAAGAGTTGTACGTACTTTTAAAAAATTTAGCTTTCTCTTATTAAATATTTTAGGTACTTTTCATATTTGAAATAATTTTTCTAACATTAGCTAAAAAAAGTTTGGGGAAATTTATTTTATATTTTTATATTTTCTCGTGAAGAATTATCTTTTTACGAATCATAATGCAGTTTATGCCATGTTGTAATTTTCGTACATATAATTTTTACAGAGAGGAAAAAACGGAAGCTCTACTCGAATGTAAGGAAGAACTAGAACATAATAAAACGTTGCTCGTAAAATTAAAGCAAGAGGTAATATATATCGAATAATTTGCATTTTTGTAGTAAATATATATGAAGTTTATAATTTTAGAATCAAGAATTGATGCACGAAGCTCGTACTGCTAAATCATATAGAGATGAATTGGACGCTGTGATTGAAAGAGCAGACAGAGCGGACCGTTTAGAAATAGAAGTAACACGTTATAGAGAAAAGCTTACGGACATTGAATTTTATAAAACTCGGATAGAAGAGTTACGTGAGGATAATAGGTAATATACTTTTAATTATACGTTCTATAATACTTTAACAATGTAATGAGTAATTATTATACATTTAATAATTGTTTTTATATGTAAATTTAAGAGTTTTAATGGAGACTAGAGAAATGCTTGAAGAACAATTAAGTTCATCAAGAAACAGAGCAGATAAAGTATTGGAACTTGAATCTGAAATCATCAAGTATAAGCAGTTGCTTAACGATATGGCATTGGTAAGAATTTCAAGAATTTTATAATATTATGAATCTGTAGATGAATCGGTAGTATCCATAAGGAGATGTAAATATGAAATTGAAAATAATTTACAGGAACGTGCTGCTGACAAAGAGAAATATCAAGAGCTTGTTGAGGAAAATACACAATTGCATCAATTAACTAAAGCTGCTGCTAGTGAGGCTGCATTGGCTGGATCTAGTGATTCCGAAGAACCAGGTAATCTCGTGTTTCGAAAAATTTCATCATTAGCAAAATCATTTTTTTGTTTAAATCAAGACAATTAAATGGTATCAATGTTTTTAGTGCACAATGATAACAGACTGTCCGAACAATTAACGAGCAACGCTCAGACACGAGCATTAAAATTAGAACTGGAAAATCGCCGTTTAAATACTTTAATTGATTCACTGAAAGAAAGTTCATTCCATGAAAATTCCTCTCGCGTTTTGGAGCTAGAGAAGGAGAAAAAGAAGCTTTCCTTGAAGATTGAATCATTGAACGATAATAAAGACAGACTCGTACAACAAAACACAGACTTGGAATTAGTCTGCAAGCAGGCATTGGAAGAAAATAAGAAACTTCAGAATACTCTTAAAAATCAACGAACCTCTTTCGAGAAACAGCAACAAGAAGTCCAAGTATGTTAAATCAAATTATACTTTTCGGAATACTTTATTTTAATATTGATGGATTTATTTCATTATTATGCTCTTTTTCTTGCCATATTTAGACTCACCATGTAAAAATGATGGAGTTGGAAAAGAATTATGATACCGCAGTAAAAGAGAAACAACGTGTTCAGCTGTTATTGGAAAGCGTACAACGACGCGCTGACGATTTAGAACGCACTTTGGAAACGACAAATCAAAAAGTAGAGGAATTAAAACTTATCGAAAACAATATCAACGATATTAACGCCAAGTGCCTCGATCTCGAAACAAGACTAACGGCAACAGAGAAAGAAAAGGATGCCGCACAACGCGATATTCACAAATGTAGAGAAACAATTGAGGTAAATATTAAATGCTTATTATGAATATATAATTGTGGATATTAAACAATTTTGCGAAATATTTTAGGAGAAAGATGTAGCCTTAGATAAAGCGACAAATACAATTGAAGTCTTTGAGAGGAAAGTAGTACAACTTGAACAGGAGTTACAGGATTGTGTTACACAGATATCGAGGTGTGTTTGAAGAAATCTATTTTTTAATAAGTTATTCTTAATAACTTTGAATATCATGAAACGGCTTTTCTTCTAGGTTGCAAGAAATTGAGCGATCTAGCAAAGAGCTCGATTCACGAGCTGCGATCGATAGAGAAACTTTAGAGATACTTCAATCTAATCTCGTCGCAGAGAAGTTAAGTAATCAACAGCTGTACACTGTTTTGGAGAAGCTCGGCCTGAGCGATAATATATTGCTGTCTCAACCTCTGGAGACTATATTAGAAAGGTACAAATAGAAATAATATCAATACAGAAAGAGATTCGCTCTTTTTGCTAGTTAGTAATTATACTTGTAAATTAATTGTTGCAGAATTGCCCAAATACCAGAAGTGATCAATCTTATTAAAAAATCGTTCGTATCGGAGAGCAGTGAGGAAACAACGTCTGATTCTGCAGCTTGCACCGATGAGAGTGATCTTAATAAGACCTTTGAGACCATGGTAGAACCTCTAAAGGTATTTAAATTTAAAAGATGTCATTATTGTTATTTGCACTTTATATTATATTTTATTACCCAATTTTAGAGAGAACTGGAACACTTGCAAATAAAGGCATCTATGTCTGAAACAGCAATGGAGCATTTATTGTCCGAGAATGCGAAACTCCAGGTTCACATAACAACGTTACAGTCGCAAAGCAATTCATTAACCGCGCAGCATACCGCATTGCAGTTGGCCAATTCGCAACTTGTCGCGGAAAAAGAAGAGGTATTTATGTTGTCGTTTTTGTCGTGTTGTTTTCTTGTTTTGTACTTTACAACTTAAGATAAAATTTTATCTACATATTTAACCATCATGTCTTCACATCTAGCTCTTGAAAGAACGTAGCACACAGCAGAACGTATATTCTGCATTACTCCATGATCAAAACACCTTACAATCCTTGCATGAACAACTAAACAATGAGTATGAAAATCTACGTCGCGAACGGGACGCTCTTAAATCAAATTTGAGAGACGTGAAAAATGAAAACAGAACGTTGCGCGAGAGCTGTGAGAGATTAGAGACGAGAAGTGAAACACTGCAATCTGAACGGGAAGCTTTGATTAATAACACGAAAAGCTTAAATAATTTGCGAGGAGAACATTCCAAGTTGAAGGTATCTATTTGTAAAAAATATAACTAAAATATCTAATATTGTATATCAATTTTGTTTTATCAATGATTTAAAAAAGTGATTCTAACGAAACAAATATTCTAGGATGACTTTAGAAATCTGTACACTGCGAGTGAAAGATTGAAAGCAGAGTATAGAAATTTACAAGATGATTATAGGAAGAATAAAATCGAGATGAACCGCCTGAGTTTAAAGCAGACTGAAATGCAGGGCGAACTCAGTGTCAAAGACGAACAATGCTCGGATCTGAAGTTAGAAGTCAATAGCCTTCATGAACGATGCGATGTATGAATATAATTTTATTTAAACAATATAGTTGATTATGAAAAATACTATAATATAATATAAATGTTTTCTTCTTTTTTTTTTTAAAGAGGCTGCTAGAAATGAACTCTGGATTAGACAATGACAGACGTTCCTTAATGGAACATATAAGCTTATTATTTACACAATACCACGAACTTTTAACACATTCACTTCAAGATAAGGAGCATTATCACATGGAAGAGAAACTGTTTGCGTTAGTACAACAGTTTATAATTTTTTTATAATATCAGATTTTAAATCTTTTAATTATATTGTATTAACAGTTTTTATTTTATTGACTTAATTTATTAACGTATGTGTTACAGGGATAAAGTTAACCATTTGTATAGACAAAAAGAAAAATTGGAAGACAAGATTATGGAGCACTATAGAAAATTGAACAGTTGTACTACCAAGAAGTATGTTTAGCAGAAAATTATAATTTTATAATCCATCTTCTTTAAAATTTATATAGGATATAATTTACTCTTATTGTCACTTATATGTTTGTGTTTTTAATAGGAAAGGATTTGGAGCCAGTTTAGTTCGTAGAGTCAGAAAAGCTGGATCGGAGCTTCTCAATAAGGTGAATTAATTATGTGCACTATACTATATTTACTTTATCACTATACTATATTTACTATATTTACGATATCTTTTGTATTTCTGTCGATTAATTTTACTATTTAATACATCATATATCTTCATAATTATTAATTATTTCTAAAACAATAAAACTTGTTTATTAGAATCGACGTTCATGGGCCGAAGATTCCAAACAGTCGGACAGTAAAACATACGAGTCGGACACAGGTGGGAACGATTCAGATGCGAGCACCGATGACTATCGTTTACCCGGTAAATGATTTCTTAGAATGAAAGAGATGTTTAATTCATTGATTATAACAATATCAATAATGTAATTATTTTCAGGACCGAGCAGAGTTTTCGGATCGGACGCGCTTGGACATGCTGGAACCAGAAGAACAGTGTACTATACTGATGATTCCCCGCCATCGTCCGCTTCATTACCTGTAAGGAATAACTATGCAATAAGAATAAATCTGTCATAAAAATGTAATATTTATTAAGAAAATTTTTGAAATGCAGGCAGACAGATTGCTGAACGAATCCTTCCAGGAACAAGGAGACAACGTGCACGCCGCGCAGATGGAGACGAAACCAGAAGCGCAAGTCGAGTCACGCCCCTTTTTAATCTACAATAAAGTATCGGCAGTCATAAACGAGTCGAAAAACATTGGTCCGATAAAGGATGCAACGCAAGATGAAGCGCTCACGGAACCTTCCGCTGAGAAAGAGCCGAAAACTGGTAGTCCGATATGGTACGAATATGGTTGTGTATAAACTTCCACATCCTCGATGCTTCCATTAGTATTAGTCCGAAAACAACAAGCGACAGAAAAAGAAAAAGGACGTGTTTTTATATGTATATTCTCGTAGTTTCTAATTTACATATGCTTTCCAGGAAACATATGTATAAGCATGAAGCCCTCCGCCAGTTTTAACACATAATTTTCCTTGTTACATTAACTAGTACATTAACTGCACTATTTTGTAACTTTATAATGACGAAAACGAAAACTAATACGAGTATGTACTTGTTCGAAAGGAATCGCAAAACCATTACAGAAAGTATTATATATACTAAAGATTTATATATCTTGTAGCTTTAGTAAACGAACTACCATAATTGTCGACGCATCGCTCCCGAAATTACAAAGTAGCCTTAAGAATAGAGCGCCTACGAGTTCCTAAAAAAAGCTGTTTGTGTTAAGATAAGTCGACAAGTATTTTTATCGACTCGATTTGATAATCTATCGTGTGATGTGTTCTTTTTATCTCATGTACTTTTAATCTAAATCTTTTTCAGATGAAATTTTGATACTAAGTTTCATTATACTCGCGAGTAGAAGAGATGGATATGATTCATAACTAATTTATGAATGAGCCTGTAGAATAATCATAAGAACATGAGATAATCAGATTGAAATGATTAATTATAGTGTGCTTGACTTTATTTAACATTTAATCGGTTTTCTTTCTACATATATTTGCATGTATAATACATACTCGTCGACGTTCTCTGTTATGTATTATACACAATTGCAGCTACGTACCGCGTAGGTAGAATTCTTATGTTTATATTCTTCAGAATGTAAGATACAACTGTTCATGTCGCTCTCTTTGTAGACGCCAAGACTAATATAGACAAGATACACTATACTGACAAGAGCTTATGCTGATAATAATAGTATAAGCGTGCATTTGCTTTTGCAGTTACACCGATTACCTCTTTATCGCTCGATTTATTGCATCGATGTAAGCTAATAGATAATTTTCTACATTTTGATAACTTATGCGATTTTATAACGATTGTGTATGTGTTTAGTATATACAGATGTAGTGTTTATACGTCTTCTGTATCTTGAAGTTTTGTCAAGCAGAGATCTTTCACAGGAACGATCGAGTACTTAATAATTCAGTATTGAATAACGTCTTTTATCGTGTTCTCGCTGTTCCCAAGCACTGCCTTCTAATGTTGTCTTCCTGCAGATTGAGATACGATCATCGCGATCGGTGCGTGATACAATTTGTAATTACAATTCCGTTACATCATTGCATATTAAATAAAAAGAAACAAAATAATACAAGTATTCCCGGTTGGGCTTGACATAATTTATAACTTATCTTTAATAAATAACGGTAAGTTAAAGAATTAAAAAAGTAAAAAAAATATTTTTTATCAAAACTTACATAAAGTATTACAAAAATTAATCAAAAATTAAAAACAAAAAATTAATGTTTTGCAAAATTAAAATTGTATTATTTCAAGTAATTTGTAAAAATAATTATTTCTTATGATTGCGATGTAGTTTGTATAATTCTTTTGAATTATGCTTTGACAATTGTCAAAGGTATAGATGCCCGCCATTAGCGTTTTTCGCGTCTATAGCAACTTCATACCATTGCTCACCTGCTGCCAACTTGGCGTCTGTTTCTGCAACGATCAAGTCGGCGGCAGAAGTGCAGTCATGAAGATACCGGATGTTATCAATATTTGACGGTGATGAATGCAAGTATTAACAAATCGGTATTTTGCACAAAGAAAACCGATGTCTGAATAATAAAATCTGAACAAAGAAATACGTGGATGCTGAATGCATTTAACTGATTTTATTAATTGCCGTAACGATACATTTGAAGAATTCTGTATTATTTTGCAGTTTAACAATTTTTTTACACAATAATCATATTTATAAAATTATTTATAAATGAATTATCTTCCAAAATGCCATTTCTTTTCAAGAAAAAAAAATACATAACAATACTCGTTCACAGATATATTCGATGCTACATTTCTTGATCAGTCGCGAACATCATGAGATTCAATAAAAAATTACAGTTGCAACCCAATCAGCAACCATTATTTTTTAAACATTTAAAAAATATTTCAAAAATGATAGTTGCTGATCGGGAAATTTCGTGTATTTTATTAGTAATGATTTCTCAAATTCGAAAAAACAAATTGTGAACGCTAATTGATGCATCGCGGCTTGTTGAGAGCGTTCTGTATTTTCTCTTTTTTCTTGAAACGAAATGTATTCGAAAAAAGCTCCGAATCTTGAAACGAGGTTGCCATTACGATCCCCGGGTGATCTCCACGGAGCAACGAAGCAGCTGCGATATACTAGACGGCAACTCGGACGAAAGTCTCACGCATAGTAATGTTCGTTGGTTGCCTATCCCTTCGTTTTTCTGTCGGTTTTTCTATGGTTGACGGTAGTGTGCTATGGTCAAAAAATTGTCCATCACGCGCGACCCCTTTCCCAAGTGTTTCTCAGGCTCCTCTCTCCCTCTCCCTCGCGTTCCTGTAGATTTGCATATTTCCAGCCAAGGAAGCATGCTACTTCGTTAAGCACGTTCCGTTAAACCCTTTTTTCTCACGAACGGATAGATATTAAGACCCTAAAATCCATAATCGCACTGCCATATTCGTAGCTCCTGTGATCTAGCTATTTCTTTTTCCAAATAAGATACCATCGTAAAAACAACTCTTTTCGAAATGATATTGAAGTTTCAAAAGAGTTTTTAAAGAGAGATAATAAAACTCGAAAGCAGCGAGATATCGCGTGTTAAATTAATACTTTCCGTAACTTTTTAAGTTATCATTTTGAATTTTATTGAAATCAGCCGGAAACGGAAGTCGCAGAAAGTCACATTTTCATTCCTGATTTTTTCGAAACAAATGAATGTCTTCCGACATTTCTATCGAATAATTTAGATAAATGATTAATTGACTAAAGACTGACTCTTGATATTAAAATTAACGAATAATATATAATGAGTTTTAAAAGTCAAATACGTCAAATATAATTCGAATTAAATTATTAATTAAATGTTAACGTGCAACTAATCGCATTTGAGTCTCGAAATTCACTTTTTATTCTTACTCAAGTAATTAAGATAGTAAAAGTCAATTCAGAATATGAACGGAGGATATGGTGTGTTATATGTATATTTACAAAACCATATCGTATGCAAGAATACGAAATTTTGTAAAATTACGTTTGATATCTTGGACGATTTTAATTTAGAGAAATCGAGCTGGACCCTGTGAGCATTCACTAATGCAATAACATTCGAGAAAACGAAAGACAACAAGTGGAAATAAGGGAGAGATACAATCTAATATAAAAATAAAGATAAGAATGAAAAACTAATTCATATAATTTTTTACGCAGACGCAGCGCGCGCACCGAGAACGGCGAGGCAGTTAAACCCTTTTTTTCAAATTTACATGCCTTAATTAGAAAGAGAAAGCTAATTCGATATCCCTCGAACGCGCTCTCCCCTCGCGGGGGAATCGTAATGGGATTAACGATTTTAACGTAAAATCATCCCCCTTTCAGTACCAATAATGGACTGTATCCCGTATATAGCGGGGAAATCGAATTATCTAACAATTAACCGGCGCATCCGCCTCGCAACGCTCGTGCAATCGCGCGACGTAAAGCGATCTCGCCGGTCTCGCCGGAGACCGAGCGTCCGGATCGTTCTATGCAAATCGCGAATGAGCGAGCGAGCGAGCGGACGATCGAGCGAGCGAGCGAGCGAGCATCGCGGCGCCTTTGGCTTCTCCCGGCGCTCTCTCACCCTTTCACGGATTACGGAGCTGTCGCAAAAAACGTCCGCCTCGCAGTAACGGTCTGCCGGCAAAACCTCCCTTTCCGCCTTGCTTTTTCTACGTGCGAAAATAAAAGTCTCTCGCGCTTTTCCTACCGGTCCGGAGAAAGGCCGCCGGAGTGGGGGGACAGAACGGGGAGGCAGAGGGTGGGAAGG
>VBVQ01004301.1:0-15244 GCA_011636635.1 Tetramorium simillimum | reverse complement strand
CGCGGGACGAAGGCCACGGACGCGCGTTTCCCACCCTCCCCGCGCGTCTCTTCCACCCTTTTACCCCTTTACGCTGACATTCGAGGCCGCGGGGCCTTGAAGCGAGGAGGCGGACCTTGCGGGAGCACCGGCGACCGTCGCCGCGGAAACGGACCTCTCCCCCGCGCGGACCTCTCAGCCCTTCGCCCTTCGTCCTACGCGCGGCAGCCGGCGGCCGACATTCTCACGCCACGCACGTCAAGGTCCAACTGCGAGCGGCCAGTCCTCGCCGCGGCAGGTGCAGCGGGTCCTCCAACGGCGCCTCGGGAGTGTGCGCACGACGGGACCGCGTCGCGTCGCTTCTCGTCCTCTCTTCTTCTTCCTCGCCGTGCCGCCCCGGCCGCCGCGCGGCCCGACACGGCGGCTCGGAAATAACGTGGATTCCCGCGAGCGCGTGCCCGCGGCCCCTCTCGATCGGCAGGGCACGCGAGACTCGTGTCCTTCGTTTCTGCAAAAACGCAGATTAACTTTAATCTCGGTTCAATCTTTTTCTAATTCTTCAAACTAGAGAGAGAGAGAGAGATGGAAAGTAAGTTAAACCGAGATTAAAGTTAATCCGCATTGCTGGAAATGGATATCCCTTTTAGAACTTGAGGAATTGATTCATCGGGGATGCATTTTTCTCAATCTTCCGAAGTTTTTTTTTTTTTCTTTTTAAGACTACGGGATTGGATCGTAGTATTGTACTCTTTGATTGAAAGTTGATCTATCGAGATGTCTGGAATTGTTATAGCTGTATCTCGGAATAACTGAAGTATTCTGAAAGTATGCTTCGGGAAAATAGACCAACGCACAGAGAGATGAAAAAGAGGACAAGTGATTTCGTGTCGCATTCAAGTGTTTGACATTTATTCATGATACGAATTTTCATTTGCACCTGTTGTTATTTGGCTGTTAACCTAAATTATTCACTTGGTTTCATTTAACGTAATTACATTCCAATATTACATCTTAATTTTTATTGGTCTCTTTGATCATTTAATCGTAATTAAATAAAGATTGATAATATTCTTTAAACTTCTAAATAAAAATTAATAATATTTACGATTAAAGTTAATTCTCCAGAAAATATGATAACATTCTATCTATCTTCTAGATAAAGATATGCAAGAGAGATAAGCATTCTCCTTTGTGAAACACTTTGTGCAGCATTCGATCAAAAAGAAAAGTTTTATTTTAAGAATTTATTAAGTTTTTAAGACTGGGGAGTATTTTATACATGCGAATAGAATTAATAACACTGTTTTCCTTAAGATTTTCCATAAAAAATAAAAAAAAATTGCGACTGCCGAAACCCGGGATTGAACCGGGGACATTTAGATCTTCAGTCTAACGCTCTCCCAACTGAGCTATTTCGGCTCACAATGTGGACGTTCGTTGACAGTCTGAAAAGCCTTCTTACAACATACGTAATTTATGTAATATTCTATATAAGAACATCAAGATATATTATTAATTAATTATGCATATTATAAAATTATAGCGCATACATAATTTTTATTTATTCCAGCTTTTAATTTCTTTTTCAATATTCTTCGGAAAGCGAAAAATATTTCTAATTAACCGATGAACTATATTACTGAATTTTTGTTGTTATATATTTCAGTGTTACGAGATTTTTTTTATCATTTACAAGAAATATAAAAATAAAAAATGTTTCTTATCGCAATGTATTTTGTCTTTACTTTTTTATCTTTTTATCGCGTAAATCTGCGTAAATCTGATTAAGACAATTATTTACAAGGCAACATTAATCATGGTATATCGATTTGACAAATTTATGCACAACCAACTTATAATTTTCTCCGATATTTTTTCCAGTTCTTATCCTTCGAATATCGACCAATTGGCACTCAACGCACGTTACAAAAACGCACGTTCTATGAAATGCTAAGGTTACTTACTTAAGAGCGGAAGGGAGGGAGAGCTGTTTTAATTCATGGTCATGATTCAAGAAGGATCTGAAAGAAACGACTTACAGGGCCAAGGCGAAATGTCCCGACAATAAAATACGTGATAATAGAAGCACACGTGGCAATAAGTAAAGAGGAAAAATAAATTACTATAGTTTTCTTTCTCATTTATTATATACTCTTATGTATCTTTTTTATTTCTTATATATACTTCATATACTTTAATATACTTTAACTTATATATACTTTAAACACTTTTCATTTTCAACCTAAAGTCTTGGAATTTAGGATTTTAGTTTCAAAATGAAATCTGTCATTAATGTGTTGGCACGATAAGTCTGAGACATTCTTTATACGTGGAAATTAAAAAATAGATCTTAAATCTGTGTACTCAGATAAATGTTTGAATATTTACATTTTTCCATATTCTTCTAAACAAGTATATATTTCCATTGGAAAATGTAATTATTGAATTCCTGAATTATTGAAAAAAATATTTAATTTTTCGTTATTCCAGCGTATCAGGTATTTCTTGATTTTTTTTTACCGAGATACGCGGAATGTTTGAACCTTGAACAACAGTGTGCTATTTTAGAGTAGTGTATAATGTATTATTACGCAGAGGCATGCATGTAACATTGGGGTATCTGTTTGCTCGCTTTCTCGGTGTGTTGACAGTTTAAACGGAATTCAACGTGCTCTTTGTGACGCACAACGAACAACAACAACTTACGTAATTTTACGTCAAATCTAAAATCGATGAAGATTTATCCCGTCTTTAAATCTTCTTAAAATTATTTACTTGTTGCGTAGAAGAAATCTATTTTAGGCGAGGAGTCAATAGAAATGCCACCTAGATTACTAAATCTCACACCTGTAGATTTTCTTGGAGAAAAAGAAAAAATTTTTTTTTTCGTCTGACTGAAGACTGAAGAGTCTATAAAGCTAAAGTCTATAATAAAGGCAATAAAACTAACAATTAAGAACTTGAAGGCAGCTATAATAATATTAATGAAATATTCCAAGTAATATAGGTAATTATGAATTTAAAAAGATTCATTATTTTAAATTCTTTACAAAGCGTCTTAATCTAGCGTAATTGTTCGAAATGAACTCAAAGGAATTCCTTTCCGGCAATTAAAAAAGAACTTTCCTATAGAATGTTTTTTTTATATCAGGAAAAGGGCTGAGAATTGCTGACATAAAAACGAAGTTCTTTTAAACTCTTAAGAATGTTTGTAAAATAGAAATGGGATGGAAAATGTTTCACTTCATAATTCGGGAATTCCAAAGAATTATTCTTAGATTCTCTACATTATCTGAGATATTAGTATATGAATCAAAAGGTAATAATTTTTTGACCACTCTGTATGTTTTTCAATACTGTATTTATATATCGTATGCATCATATTCTATATATCTCATTTGCTGAGAGAAATATCAATTCCTACGACCCAGATGTCGGCTGGAAATTTCAATTCGAGTCCCGGAGCCAGCTCCGAATCCCGCGACGTGGAAAATTGCATAAATTCGCGAAGTTGGGTGGCAGATTCGCGCGCGCGCCACGTGCCCCGTGCCCGCGCGCGATATAACGATCGCGCGCCGCGTTTCTGCCGAGAGGCAGAAAGGAGCCGACGTGCTCGCGGGACGCAGACGGAACGAGAAAAAGGGAGACGAGGACACGGCGCGGCGACGAGGCCGCGCGCGCGCGACGACGGCTCTTCCTGTCTCGGGGCTCTCAACCGCCGGCGCTCGGCGCGCGGTATCGCGCGGTCTGCGCCCGCGTCAGTCAGGTCAGTCGTGTCTCGCACTCTCGACGCGACGGTGGTGAACCGAGCGGTCAGTCGAGCGTCGCACGTGGAAGTCGCGGCCAGCGTGCGCCTTACCGTCCGTCCGTCCGTCCGTCTCGTCGCCAGGAAGGAAGAGGAAGAAGGCACTGGAAGGAGGGGAACACCTGGTGGCGGCGATGGCGAGCCTGAGGCAGACACCGCTGACGTGCAGCGGGCACACGAGACCCGTGGTCCACCTCGCCTTCTCCGACGTCACCGACTCCGGCTTCTACCTCATCTCGGCGTGCAAAGGTAACGCCACGAAACCGCGCGCTGCTCCGATTTTTTTTTTCCTTCCCCGCCCCCCGATCGTCGCGATCGCACGTCGCTCCGACTCTCGATCGCCTTGGCCCCGATTCTTTCCGGTCGCGCCCAAGGCGAGACTTTTCGAGGTTAGACGCGCGTGCTCCCGACGCTCTCGGTGTGCGGTCTCTTCCTGCCCGTCGGCCGTCGCGAAGGCGAACTCGATCCGCGTCGGGATTAACGTGCCGCGTGATACATTCTGGCTAGCGCGATTATTCGATGAATTATTCATCGATGAATCATTGGTTGAGGTTAACCCCTCGTTCCAGTGGTTTCGCTGTGATAAACCGCTATCTCGTACTTACTTTCACTTCAGGCTCCCTGGTTTTGAAGGGAAGCTACTTTTAGTTCTCGATTTTTTGACTTGTGAAGCAGTTTGATGAGATCTTCTAGCACATTTTGATACAGTTATTATCGTTATTATTCATTTTTCAATATGATGCCATAGCCATTGAATCCTGCTGAAAGTGTCTTTAAATATAATTGGGAATTTATCTTTTATATACCTTAAGTGTTTGTTTTTAGAAAGTAAATTTTATTATGTTCAAATACAGGAGCGTATTTTATGTGGCTTGGTACACACGAAGCAGCGCTGCGTCAGTAGTTTTTCACTATGAAATCAGAATCTAACAATAAGTTGTATTATTAAAATAATATATTTTTTGAAATTGTATAATTGACAATTATTTATAAGTATTTATATGTATAATAAATACTTGTCTTTTTAAGAAACATATTTTTTCTTGTATTAGACCTCAAGTTACTCGAGTTTATTGCACTATATGTGTTAACGCTCTTTCTTTATACACTAATGTTTCACTCAATAGTCGTGCTTGACACGTAAAATGTTTTGAGTTATAAAATAATCAACAATTTTACAATTTTGATTCTTTTCAAGTTTTAGCTTATCCAAATATTTTATGGAATATATATTTTTAAATTATGAAAAATATATCATATTCTATTGTAATATAATATTTGATATAAAATATATTTTATGCCCTGAAAATACATTTGTTTCATGAAATATTTAAAGAAACTAAAGATTCGTAATATAATAAAAGTAATATATTATAATATAATTATAATATAATATTTGATGGAAAATATACTTCGAATATATCTATCCTGTAAAATAGTTGCAAAGACTAAAGCTTCGAAACAGTTAAACTTGTTTATTTCTTAATTCGATTAATGTGTACCTAATTATATTTTTAGAATTATTTAGAGATAATTTAAATATCTTTTCACATATATTTTAAGTTTTATATTATACATATTTATCAATGATATTTCATTATTGTAAATAAAATATAAATTTTAATAAATTAAAAAGAATATATTTTCGAACAAATGATTTTTCCCAGATGGCAAACCTATGTTACGGCAAGGCGACACTGGAGATTGGATCGGTACGTTTGAAGGACACAAAGGAGCAGTGTGGGGTGTAGCGTTAAATCCAGAGGCTACACGAGCTGCGACTGGCGCAGCAGATTTTAATGCCAAAGTCTGGGACGCGATTAAAGGAGAGGAAATCCATTCTTTTCAACACAATCATATAGTTAAATCTGTCAATTTTAGTACTGATTCTAATCATTTGTGTACTGGTTCTAATGAGAAGCTTGTGCGGATTTATGATCTTAACAAGCCAGAAGCAGCTCCACAGGTAATGTTATAATATATATATTTATATCATTACTTTATATATATATATATATATAATAATGATACAAAAATGATCAATAGTAAATATGAAAGAGTTAATGTAAAACGTTTCAATTTCTCTTTCTCAGATTTTCTCCGGTCACACAAGTGGTATTAGACATGTTACTTTTTTCGACAATAATTCTGCCTTAATTACCTGTGCAGATGATAAAACGTTGAGGGTATGGGATAGAAATAGTGGGCAAGAAGTTAAAAGATTGGACTTTCCTGCGATTCCAAGTGCTATGGAAGTGTCAAAAGATGGAAACGTTATTACCACCACTCACTCTAACATTGTTTCCTTTTGGGATAGCAAAGAGTACGTAGCAATTTTTTTTTGTTATAAATATTCTTCAAGAGCCATTCAAGAAAGCCTTAGTTTTTTCCTAGTTTTGTTCAAAATTTGAGAAAAAGATATAAGTTTTTCCCAAATTATCCAGCATTACATTATAAAATTCTTAAATATTAAAATAATATTAAAACATTTTTACAATAATAAAGACTAACGCTGTTTTCACATAGAATTGATTTTTTAACTCTTGAATTTCAGATTAACCAAGATAAAAGAATTTATGGTCCCGACTCAAGTCAATAGTGCCAGTTTGCATCCGGATTGTACTATTTTTGTTTGTGGTGGGGAGGACTTTAAAATGTACAAGTTTGACTATAACACAGGGGCAGAAATAGGTAAAATTTTTTATTTTTTGTAATTTAGTAGTTTGAGCAAAACTAATGCTAACTGTATTTTTTTAATTTAGTAGTTTGAGCAAAACTAATGCTAACTGTACATAAAATTTGCATTTTTAGAATCTTTCAAGGGACACTTCGGACCTGTACATTGCGTACGTTTTTCACCGGACGGTGAATTGTATGCTAGCGGATCCGAAGATGGTACTTTGAGATTATGGCAGACCGTTGTCGGTAAAACTTACGGATTATGGCGTTGCGTAGAACAGACCCCCACGATACAAGAAAATGCCGCCGTAATTAATAACAAACAAGAAGTTCCTGCCAGTTAAACTTGAACCTCAGAAAGACAAGAAAATTTCCAGTATCTTTTCGAAAGCCTAAGCCTCTCGGACCAAATTCGAGCGAATGGATGAATATTCTGCAAAATAAAATACGTCGAATATTTGTTATTTGGACCGCCAGAAATCCTTGTAAATAACTCATTCTTTTAGAAAGATACCGCCCGCCTCCACAGTGGCCTTTATTCCAAAAAGTGTGAGGACCAATTCCAGAGCTCGTGGAGATGCGGGGAATGCAAGCTTGTTATTTATATTACGAGGAGAAACAACAATGAAAAAGAAATATTAACATTTATTAACATTATACATGTCAAGTTATTATAATACAAAATTAGGTAGAGATGTAACGAGAGAAAGAAAGACAAGTTCATAATGAACGTTGCATTTGCATTTCTTCCAAGCCGATACTGTCCATCATTCAAACACATGAAGTGACATCGATATGTAACGCTGACACGTACCACACAACACACATGATATCGCATGTCTATTTTGACATGCTTTGTAATCATTCTCGATCTTAATTTCCGCGGTAACGTAATAATATTATAATGTACAGCGCAACAATCCATTGCAAGCCTTACTTGTACATACACGCGTTTATCTAGTATTATTCTTGGTAATGATAGATGTTCTACTTCCCCTCTTTTACAAAGATATTAAATAATTCAATTACGTAAAAATTCAAATTGCTTCGAATATTATTCGAAACCGGAAAGTTTTAAATCTTGGAAGATTTGAATGTCCTGTGAAACTCTTTAACTCTTAAATGTTTCGAAAATCTTTTTTAGAAATTTAAATATCTCGGAAACATTAAAAATTTACAAGAATATTTCTATGTACATATAAAGAATAATGAAACAATATAATATGTAAAATATTACAAAAGAAAATTATATCTTCAAAACATTTAAGAGAAGGTTTTAACATGTGAAGACTTTCAACAATTTTTCTGTTTCGAATGATATTCAAAATTCGAAATTTGTTATCGACATGATTCGATGTCTTAATTCCCCCTCCCTCATTATTACTTTCTAATTCAAAAAGTTCCATCCCGTTCGCGTGTCTTCCTGCTCTCTTTTGTTATTCGATGATGCGATCTCGTTCTTCTTCCGTGAACTAAATACTTGCACCTTATCATCTATATTTACACGCCGACAGGTACTCTTTCATTTATCTTCCGTTAAGTATCTCCTGTGTCATGCGTATGTTTAAAACATGTTCACTGTCTCTTGTCTGTCCGCTGTACTTGGTTTTTTTTCTTTATATAGAATTGAGTTTGAGCACAACTGACCGGTTATGAAATTTTGGGATCGCGTTTGTTGTACAGTCTCTCGAAGCGAAGGCAGTGTGTTTCCTGCGTATCAATACAATAATCAGTAAACAAAGAGTTATGCATTTTAAGTCTTCCCATCACTTTCGATTCAGCCGATGAATTGCGAAAGATCGGGCAGCTTGAAGCCGTTAAATGAGGCTGGCGTCGATGCACTTCTCAGATTGTTCATATGCGGCGGGAAACCGTTGAAACCCGGGCCGCTAGGCGTAGTGAACTGCTGTATCCTCGCGTTACTCTCCGAGGCTGCCAGCACGAAACCGCATTGGGCGGTGCACACGTCATCCCGCAGGATCGCCTCTCGAGAAGCCTCCCGTAGAAGTTGATTGCAGTCCGTGACTCTCAGTGAGGCGCATTGCGTCTAAAAAAAAAGGGAGATCTGTTTTTAAGATCTGCATTTCGTTGGAAGATATTGAAGCGATATAGATATAGACAAAAAATAATATTCATTTTGTTTAAGTTAGGAAGAACACGAAGGTTCTAGCTTCTGTGCGTTTCTTTTCATTCAGAGAGTATACTTACGCCTTCATTGGTGCAAATGCAACTGGTGCAAGGCGTAGGGAAGCCCGACTCGCCGACCGCGACGTTTCTCCCGCCGATCTGACAGCCGTGTCTGGTCTCGCGCCAGGCAGCGAAGTCCATGTGGGGCATGGAGCTGCACGGTACGCGTGGGTTCAGGAAATTACTGGGCAAATCGAACGCCGCTCTCTGCATGTCTGTCTGGTGGTCCATGTTCTCGCACATCACCTTGGCCAGGGTAGTCTTGCGTAGCTCCGCCATCTGATGGTCGGTAAAGCGGATGTTCGGATCGTCGGTCTCGTACCAGAAGCGATCGCACTTTCTCGACTGCCTGAACTGAATGGCGATGATGCAGGCGAAGGTGGGCCCGACCAGGCCACCCTGAAGCGGTCGCTCGCTCATCCCGCCCGGGAAGAGATCGATGTCGTCCACGGAGGCGTATATGCGCTTCATACGGGCTATCACCTCCGGCGCCATTTCTCTGGACAGATCCTCGAACGTGGTGGCCTTCTTCAGATTGCAGAGCGCTCGGTACTGATTGTACGACGGTAGCCCGTGATCGCGGGCCCGGTGAATGTTCAGGGCTATCAGATCCACGCCGGAGTGCGGGATGCCGCGCTGCTCGAACAGGTGGTTGGTCACCTCGCCGGTGATGAACTGATCCAACGTCTCCATCGGCGTGGTCACCAAGCCGCGTATCATCTCGTCGATCATGCTCTCCTGGTAGAGCATGTCCGGGTTGAAGAATCCGTCGCGCAGCAAGATCGGCGGATCGATGTTCTGATAGCTGCGATCCATGCGCGGCAAGTGCGGTCGCAGCAGGGAATGGCCGATTCGGAAGGCTGCGGTGGCGAACTCGTTGAGCACACTGGGGTTGCAGGTGGGCGAGTATTCCTTGTAGTAACCCTGGGGCAGTAGCTTAAGGCCGTACAGGCTGACGGCGTTCCAGCCAAGGATCCTCGGCAGAAACTCGTTGTACGTGATGTGTTGCAGCATCCCGCTAATGATGCGTCGTGTCTCCTGGAACAGCTTCTCGCCGTCCCAATGTCCATTCACCTGCTCGAAAAGATTTTCATGTTAACGAAAGAAAGATTATTTTTATCCAGTAGCAAGGTACTATCAATCTACCGGCAGATCGCGGCAAATTCGCGGTAAATTATATGACGACAGAGTCTTTTCCAATTCACATTTTAATAAAAAAGAGGAGACTTACATGACGCAGACCTTCCATCACGCGATTGTGCTCACGTATCCACATAGTGTGCATGACTGCCAGCGCCGGTTGCTCCGAGGCGCGGCCGTCACCGCCGATGAAGCAGAGTCCCGATCGCGCCTTGCACTCCGGATGCGTCGCCGATTGCGGCAAGAGGTCCCTGCCGCGATTCGGATGCGACGTGATGTTCATGCGGCCGTTGAAGCCGCGCAGGATGTTGCAGATACACGAGTTCTCGCCGTAGACCACCGACGCGTCCAGGAAGCCGGTGTTCTGATTTACCTGTTCGCGCGGACCCAGGTGCTGCTGGCCCGGCAACGACCTCATCGACGGGAAGCACATACGCGCGCCCGACGAGACGTTCACCGTGGGATAGAAGTGATCGCCCGGCGGCACGGGGAACGGATTGCACTCGGGGTGGACGGTGCGCGGCGAGTCGCACGACCGGCAGCTGGGAATCGACTCCGCGAAGCCCTTGTGGATGGGCGTCATCGTCAGGTCGTGATCCAGAAACTGCGCGAACTGCATCACCATCAGCGTGTAGCGATTGTGCAGATTCGATATGTCGGGGTGGATCACGGTGGAGACTACTCGGGGGTTCGGCAAGGGTGCGCCGGTGACGGAGGTGCCCCTCGGCTTCGAGACGCCGTCCTCGTAGGCGGGCGGCAGCAGGCGGGCGAAGGTTGTCAGCGACTTGCCGAGGCTGGGATTGCGCAGATTGTTGCAGTGGCCCGACAGGGTTCGGTAGGGCGTGGTTGGGTCGCACCGGGAATCGTCCACGGGACAGTTGACCTCCTCGTGATTCGTCGGCTTGTGATGGTGGTTCAGGAAGCCGGAGATATCGACGTTCTGCAGCAGATCGGAGAACTCGTTCGCGTTGGGGAAGCCCAGAACGTTCTCCGTGTTTTCGAAGACCTGGCGCTTCCTGCGTCGGAGACCGTGCACGCCGTTCAGGATCTCGTTTGTCGCCAATTCGTACATGATGGACGAATTGGCGAGCAGCAGGGCGTCCTTGTTGGCCTTGGAGAAGCTGGCCGCGGTACCGGCGGGCGATTTCGGGTCGGCGATTCTCTGCTCCAGCCAGGCGTTGTACTCCAACTGCTTCCGCTCGATCAGCTCCTCCTCGGCCCTCTTCACCGCCGCGGCAAGCACCTCGGGACTGATCTCCGGCATAAACTGCATCGGCTCGCCCGTGCTCGCGTTCACCGAATTGAATTGCATCACAGGAAGCGGCAGCGGGTCCTCGATCCACGCCGCGACATCCAGGGACTCGTACTGCTCGCAGTGGATCCTGCTGTTCAGGTACTGGTCCTGTCGGATGAACACTCTCGGCTGGATCCTGCGGATGTTGCTGTTGGTGCAGAGAATACTGGCGAGGGACACCTTCCTGATCTCGACTAGCTGCGCCGCCGTCAGTCCCGACGGAGGGAGGTCGTTCTCGTACCAGAAGCGGTCGGAATTTCTTATCGTCACAAACTGCTTCTTGAGAAGACACTCGAACGTTGGGCCCACAGCGACGCCCGTGGCTGGGGTCTCCAGGACACCACCCACCAGGAGATCCACGTCCTCCACGTGCGCGTAAATCGTACTTAGCAGTTGCGCGTGCTCGGGTCGCATCACTCTCGCCAGGTCCGTGAAGTTTTCGATCTGTAAACGAATTGAAATAATTAATGAATGATTTCTTGATAAAATAGAGATTACAAAGGTACGATTAAAACAATTTCTCTTTAAATCTTTATTTTAGGAAACTAAAAAATGTATAAAAATGCTGATAGTACTTTAGGGATTAAAAAAGATAACGCTGCTACTAGTTCTTTATAAAAAAGAACAATAACCGTAGAATGTATTTGTGGTATCGAACTTACTCTAACGCTGTCTCCCAAACAGTCGGCCAGGAACTTGATGTATCCGGGCACTCCGTGATCTCGTGCAACGTGCGTGGACCAGGCGGCCGCGTCCGGCGCGGATGCGAGATCGATGCCGTTGGCGGAAGTGACAATGTGACTCTCCAGGTCCCTTATTTTATCAGCACGCGTCCAGACGAGAGCGCGGAGAGCCGCCAGTGCCGCTGCATCGTACGTGCCAGCCTTGTTGGACGAGGAGTAGCCGGCGTAGAAGCCGTTCGCGAGCGGTCTGAGCTCGTGGTCGACCTGCGCGGCCTCGCGCAGTATCGCCGGCACGTACTCATTGAAAGTGACGTGCTGAAGCTGCGCGACGACGATGCGGCGCGCCTCCAGGAAGAGCTTCGTGTCGTCCCAGTGCACGTTCGCCTGCGCCAGTCTCTCCGCCACGCGGTTGTGCTCGCGCAGGAAGACCCGATGCAGCAGGCCGAGCGCGTCCCGGTCGCACGACTCGCAGGCGCTCAGGTTGACCTTGCCGTCTTCGTAGGTCCTGATCAGGTGTAGCTTGTCGTCGGTGGCGCCGTAGATGCCGGAGCCGTCCAGGTACGCCGAGACGCCGTTCATCTGCTCCCTCGTCTCGAACTGGCAGCCGTGCACCGTTAAACTCGGCACCGATCGCCAGTACCCTCGGCAGGATCTCTCGTCGCGCATCTCGTAGCACTCCGGATGCTGCTGCTGTTGTACGCCGCCGGAGCAGCATTTGTTCTCGGGGCCGGCGGAGTGTACTGTGGCAGCGATATCTTGCAGCACCAACTCCGACCAGACGCCGGAGAGACTAGTCAGACCCTCATGACTACCCACCCTCGACGAGGACGTCAGAACGTGGGAGATGACGTCGCTTGGTGCAGGTAAACTGTGAGTGCCCACCGATTGACGCGGCTTTGACATGCCTAATGCGGACATATAAAGATATATGAGATCGTTAGAGTTTTAAAAACTTCGCTTTGTTGCTTTTTGTAATATTTTTCCCCCTTTTTCTTTCTCATCTCTTTATCTGTCTTTCATCTTTTTCTTTATTCTCGGATAAAATGATATCCATATCTATCCATATTTTTAAATTCTCTATTGTTGAAATAAACTGGATGAATAAAACAATGTCAAGTTATATAGGTTTTTTAAAAATAAAAATAGAGAGAACCATTTATTTTTCAATGTCACTTTATATTGATGCTTTTTGCGTATTAATAATCTTTAAAATTTTTACGTTAATTGTAAATAATGGTTTCACACTTTATAAATTTGTATTTATAGATGTACATTACGTAGAAATTAGATTGAATTAGTTATTAACAAGAGAAAATATGTGTGAAGAAAAAATATGAATAATGAAGAAAGTTATGTGAAATAATGGGAAATAAAGAAATATATTATGGGATTTACCTCTCATGTTGAATGCGACAGTTAATTGTATTTATCAAATACGCTTATGGGAGATGTAGAATGTTATTTGTTTCTTTCCGGCCAAGCAACTTTCGCGATCGTTTGCACTTATTTCATTTTGTTTTTACGCCGTGGGGAAGAATGGTTTCTTCTTTGAATGACTATTGCTATCGAGGCAATTATAACTCTCTAATAGAAAGGATGAATGGCATTAATGAGATTAAATACATCCACGCCTAATCATTCTTCACGACTGTTTGTTCTAAACAGAAGGAATAAAACATGAAAGTAAAAACTGATTTAATGATTGATAAATTCAAAGAATTTCTTTAAGGAATCCCTAAAAAATACGACGAAACTAGAATAAGTCTATTACTAATACAATTAGTTTGTTAATACAATTAGTAAAAAATTTATTCTAGCAAAAAAAAACATAAAAACTGTTGAAGTAGATCTTTTAATGTTATTCTCATCTCTTTTATAGGAAAACAGTTTCGGAAATTGGAAAATTAATATTATTTCTTTGTCAATTTGAACGACATAATTTTCAATAACATTGTTTCATACTAGTCATCAATAACTGTCGCGATCGAATATGGCAAACGTAATATCCATTTTAAATAGAAAACAATTATTCGCGAAATATAATATACATACATATACACAATGGAAGACTTAACAGAATTATTCATAGAATACGGAATAAAACAATATGAAATATCAGGATGCAAATACCTAGCGCAAGAATATAATTAATGCATCTCACGTTCGAACATGTCGGCATTCGATGAGAGAGAGTGCAGACTATTAACGTAAAGTACGTAATAATCGTAAAATCAACGTCAACAATAATGCATCAATCATAGAAGAAGATATAAAGATATTTAACATATATATTGATGAAATTGTGCGAACAAATTTGATGAATATTTCAAACGCGGATGCGCACGATGACTCATGCCGACGCTACCGGCGAAGGAGCCGCGCAGGAGGCTTCGTTCGGTCTCGAAAACTGCAATGTGTGTCAAAATTCTGTGTCATGGTTACGCACAGGCGTCGCTCTTTAATGATCACGCAGTAAGTGTTACACAGCGCCACGGTTTCTTCCTACACAATGAACGTGGCCCTTTCATTCGTGACGCGCGCGACTCATCAATGATGACGACAGCGCGTTTATGCATGACGAAAATGATTAAATTTTTTTTTTTTTCGTTTTTCCGCACCCACCACTCTCGTCGATCAAGTTTTTTTTTCTAACGGCGAAAGAATAATATCCGCGAATATTAAATGACTTTAACACATCGTGATTCTAATTGTGGAAATTTGTTACTGTTTATTAGAAAAATTTTCTCCTAAATCTAGTCGTCTTTTGATGATTCTCAAATTATTCGTGCAGATTTATTTCAATATAGAAACTTGTTACGTATATGATTAATTATGCAAAAAAATTATTGTTCAAATTGCAGTGAATAACATTTGTATATAAATTGAAAATTTTTCAAAAAACTTGCACTATAAATAGATAATTTAATTTCACGTAAATCAGAATTATATACGGATACAATTGTTTTATACGATTCGGAAATTTTTAAGATAAAATTCTTCATTTCATAATATATAACAAGATATCTGTATCTTCTCGCATAATTATTCTGTCGTAAAAGCGCAATGAAAATTTATAGAAAGGCATTCAGCGATCATCGAGGTATTTTGGGGTCAACGACGTCGAAAGGCGCCGTCTGGCAACCACTGCCCACAGAAGAACCACAGTCACTTTCTTCGGTCTTCTCACTTTCATATTTTCGTTTGAATTCTTTTCCCGGAGATGGGCGCCAGCTGCCTGCCTTTCCCTCTCTTTCTACGTGCAGTCGGATATCGCCGAAAGTCCGGACTCCGAATAATTTGGTAGTGTGAATTTAATTCTCACTTAATTAATGCGAAAGCACCAAAAGTTCAACCTACTTAAAACAGTCTATAATTCGAGAAATTCTATTTATAATTTTATACGCGACTCTACGAAAGATTTGAATATACGGTATAATACATACGTGAATATATAAAATATATTATATATATTTATAT
>VBVQ01004300.1:0-15248 GCA_011636635.1 Tetramorium simillimum | reverse complement strand
AAATTGCGTTGCGCAGACCTTGCTCGGTTTTTGGCGACAATTTGACGTCAAACTGCGTACAAAACTTGCTCGCATTTTGACGACAATTTGCGGTCAAGATATGTTCGCAAGTTTTGTCAGCAAAACACAAGCTTAATGCGGACATAGTTGTAGCCAATTTGCTAAATATTTCTGCTTAAATTTGTTGATAATTTGCTGGCAAATTGTGAACATTTTGCTTACTGGGTATATAGACTCTGTGTGTGTGTGTGTGTGTGTGTGTGTGTGTGTGTGTGTGCGCGTGTGCGTGTGCGTGTGCGTGTGCGTGTGCGTGTGTGTGTAACATCCTATTTTCTGTAATAAAATATAAATTTACTGAAATATGCACGTTACATCTTATTGAATCACACATTACAATATTCTTTTTTTATTTACACCCAATATTTGATTTTTTATGTACACCCCCAAAAAAATAATTTTGATATATGTGGAATCCTTGAAATTTTAGAGGATTTTACTCTTATTTTTTACCTCAAGAGAATTCCTCTGAAATCAAGAGAAAAATACTATAAACAAGAGTATTTAAGATAGAGAAAAGTATTTTTCATTTCATTAAAAGAGAAATATGTTTGCTGTAAAACAGTGAGCTCAGAATATGAGATTATAGGAAAAACTTTGAACATAAAATACTTTTTTTTTGGGTGTAATATATGCTAAGAATCATAAATGCCGATCGAAGAGTGCCATGGTTACTTCACGACTAACAAACGGCTTCTTCAACTTTGCCTCTTTGCATCTTCCAGCAGTTTTAAATTGAAACCCGTCAAGCATATGTAGAACAAAGTATCTATACGTGACACTTAATACATTTGTTTCAATGATCAAACTTATAAATTATATTTAGAAAAGACAGAAAATTTATATCAATATTCTGATATAGTGTTCTGATTAATATTATTTATCTAAATTATAACATAGACTATTACTCTGTTACTAATTTCTGCTAATTATGTTCAGTTCAAAAATCCAAAGGCGTGTCATAGGTGAAATGCAGAAAAAATGGTGGCTGTTACACGCCACAGATTTTCAATCTTTAATGTATCCTTGCTTCACTTTTTGTCGCCTTCTCGGAATATTCCCATACAAGATCAACGCGACGACTTTCGAGGTTTCAAAACCACTCTATTTTGTGTCGACCATAATTATTTGTGTTCATTGTGTTTCTTATGCACTAATCATTGATGGTATTATTATTTCTGGAACACTTGATCATGGAGCGGTAACAAGGAATCTTGAGGCTGTCTGTTTCTTTACGTTAATCAGTTTAACAGCAATCGTCACGCACATCTTGAGTGTTCCACAAATGCGTTTGCTACAGACCATTTTAGAAATCTCATCAAGATTACCCTCGAAATCATATCAGAAGTTATCCAGATTTATCCATGTCAAAGACATTTTCGGTACTATCTTGTTAGTCGTGCATGGATATATATATATTTTCAAAGTGCGAGTGAAATATGCGGACTTTGAATGGACATATTTACATGTCCTGTCCCTGATATTCGCAAGATATGGATTTCTGCTAGTGTTTCAAATGGATATGTTATATATAAATTGTGTTTGTATATTAAAAGCTTGTTTTAAAAAAGTCAACGACAATTTAATGCACATACGAAGAGTCATAAGTGATACAAAACCATCTATTCCCAGCTTAATTAGCCATATGCAAGAGAATCAATTTTTTCTGATAGAACTTAGAATTTTGATGAAACAACATTCAATGATTAGCAGAACAGTGCAAAGAATGAACATAATTTTCAGTGTGCAACTTCTTGCTAGTGTAATTGGCTCTTTTTCTGAAATTACTTTGGATTTATATTTTTATGTAATCCGCTGGCATGGTGAGCTATTAATCACTCTTGATAGACAGCTTTTAGATGCGTTCTTATCAAGCATGACATGTTATATTATAAAAATAATGCTGCTTGTG
The DNA here is from genome assembly GCA_011636635.1 of Tetramorium simillimum. Lineage (NCBI taxonomy): Eukaryota > Metazoa > Arthropoda > Insecta > Hymenoptera > Formicidae > Tetramorium > Tetramorium simillimum. Next base: position 13,279 of record VBVQ01004300.1, on the reverse strand, counting down.
TGGGCTTGCGAAACTGCCAAAAATCAAGCCCAAAAGATTAGCACTATCATTTATGACGTACTTAATAGCACAAAAAATGGGGAAATCAAAGCCGAGGTAATAATCCTTTTTAAAATAAATTTCTAAAGCAATTTTTTTAAACGTTTAAATTATATTGAATAATTGCTAATATTATTTTTTATTTCTACGTTTAATTGTTTTTTGATCTGATGTTGTAGTTACAGCTGTTTTCTTTACAAATACTGCATTGCAAAAATACATTTTCGGCGAAAAGTCTCACTGTGGACGCGACACTTCTCACAACAGTAAGTAATTAATTATTTATTTTAATTAATAAAACATATTATTGTAATTTTTTACTATTTTCAGATGGTGGGTAGTATCACGATGTACATGCTAATTTTGATACAATTTTTGATCTCGTCACATTCCTGTGATGAAAACTTTGGAATCAATATTACAAATAATTCAGTTACATGATTGAAGAAAAGTATATGCATTTTTTATACTTATATAAAAACCCTCGTATACATATATGTACGCATATTGTAAATGGATGCAATTTTAGATTATACTTAACAAATTTTTTAGAGTTATGTAAAGAAATTTATTCGGAAGTTATTATATCCCAAGAATAATAAATGCCGATCGAAGAGTGCCATGGTTACTTCACGACTAACAAACGGCTACTTCAGTGTTGCTTCTTTGCATCTTCTAGTAGTTTTAAATATAGAACAAAGAGTTTATACATGACAGTTAATACATTTGTTACAAAAGATCAAACTTATATATTATACACTAAGCAACAAAATTAGCGCAACAAAAATTCATGTCAAAAATTACCAAAATTTAACAGATCATAACTCTGCAAGAAATAATCGTACAACAACAAACTTTTTTTTAATTAAAAGTTGAAATCTCAGCTTTAAAATGGTGTATACATTTTTTAAATTAGGGACATTGATGCATCAGGAATCCCTTAAATTAAAAGGGCATATTTGAGATTTTAAAATTAGCCAAGTTTGGAAACGTACACAGACTTGGATAATTTTTTTTCGAGCATGTTATATTTATCAAATGAAAACCTAATTCTTCCCCTTTAATTTGAGTGTTTGCTGATCGCTGTGCGATTTTTATACCAAGTTATCAAGATCTGAAGAAGAAATGGTCATTTTGACTTTGATCGCTGATCTAATCAAAATTGTTGAAAACTAACAGAATTGATCTGTTTTACCAAAGTAAATGAATAAAGAACGTCTCAAGAAATTGTATTTCGCGCCTCTTCCTCAAGATAAAACGTAGTACTCCCATTCTATGCCGAGGTCGCCACAATTTTCAAAGCCAGAAAGAAAATACTTTCTCCCTATCTGGGGGATCCCCCTCGTAAGCTCTGGCTCGATCTTTATTCCTTTTCTTTGTGCCGAGAAGGTCACATCGTAGTACAAGATGAGAAAAAGAAAACACAGGAAATCATCTTCGGATGATGAATCGAAAGATAATAAAGTAATCAGAAAAAAGGGGACTAAAGAAAGATACGAAAATATTAAAAGAACAGTGTCAATCGAGTAAGTAATTATTTTATATATAAGGACAATCTCTTTATCTCAAGTAAACGTGCGCACAATCACATCGCTGCGGCTGCAGTCACACCGGCATTATTAGCTAATCATCTCGGCTAACGGGTTGAAATTATATCTAGGTAAATGGGAAGAATTAACCTCCGATTCCAGTTTTTAAAAAACTTTTACGAAATCAGTTTTTCAAAAAACAATCCCTAATGAACCTTCATGATCAAAAAAGGAAAAAGCTTTAATTAAAGAAATCAATTAATGCTCAAAGGAGTTTTTAGTAAATATCATCCACGGAAAAGCCAATTTTTATCTAGTATATTCTTAATTCCTAAACCAGATGGGTCAAATAGGTTACTCTTTAATCTCAAAAAATTAAATAAATTTATTGAAACTGATCATTTTAAAATGAAAGATTATAAAATAGCTTGTACCTAAATTAGTAAGTCTTAATTGCTTTATGTGTAAGATAGATCTTAGAAATGCATATTATGTAATTCCTATTCACAGGAAATACAAAAAAATATTTAAAATTTTCAGTTAATGGCAATCTTTATAAGTTTAATTGTTTATCATTTGACCTGAGTACAGCAATATATGGTTTCACTAAAATTAGAAAACCGGTAGTGAGTTATTTAAGAAGTTTGAGTTTTTTATCAGTAGTTTATCTCGATAATTTATTATTTTTAGGAAACACATATGAAGAATATTTAAAGAACGTAAATATTACAGTAAAATTATTAGAATCTCTAAGTTTTATCATTAACGTTGAGAAAAGTTGTGAAATTCCTTCTCCATCGGAAAAATTTCTTGGATTTATTTAAAACTCACGAATAATGACATTAGAATTACCAAAAGAAATTCTATCCACGAACAAATCAAGCATTTTAAAGAAGTAAAAGAATGCAAAATTAGAGAATTTGTGCAACTAATTGGATCTCTGTTGCCCTGCCATCCAATATAGTTAGACTCACGTCAAAAAAATTCGAAAGAGAAAAGTATTTAGCTCTTTTAAAAAGAAAGGGCAACTATGAGTCAGTTATGAAATTAAACGAAAACTTACAGAATGATCTGGTTTGATGGGAATCAAATCGTTTACATAGAGTTTCGAGTATTACTACTCGTGAGTTTAGTTTAATTTATTTTTTCAGACGCCTCTCTTACTGTTTTGTTGAATTACGTATAATAATATCAAGACTCACGGACGGTAGAGCGAATTCGAAAGACTTCATCATATTATAAACTATTTATAATTATTAACAGTTTTTGTTTTTGGGCTTAAATGCTTTGCAAAAAAAACTTAAAGATCACAATATCTCACTAAGAATCGACAATACCACAGCGATTTCTTACATAAATCGTATGGGGGAAATAAAATTCAAAAAACTTAGTGAAGTTGCAAAAATCATTTGGGAATGGTGCGACGAACGTAATCTTTATATTGGGATCATAAATTACATCAAAGGATAATGTTGAAGGTTGGATATGAAATGCTCAAGTGTGAATGCTTAACTGATTTATTGCTTTCTTATAAAATTACGCATGCCTCGACGGGCATCTAATGTTTCCTAAAATTAATAAATAATAATAAAAGAAGTAATTACATTAATTTAATAATATTATCTTCAACTTATCCTATAATACAATTTTTTGATATTACATTTGTTACTCACATCCCTACTAGTGATTAATATTTATCACAATGTGCATATGATTTAATGTACGTTGAAATACGATATCATTTAAAAATAAAAAAATGTAAAAAATTTTTAATATAATTTAATAGATTCATAAATTTAAGATATCTTGTTATTACAATTAATTCCAAATTAAGTTCGAAACACAAATACTATTCATCGAACTAAATGAACGTAATAAATAAAAATTTTTTTTATTAAAATTTACGGTGACAGACACATATACATATGTGCGCGTGCGGTGCTTTTAAAATAAGTATTAAATTTCAAAGTCATGGTAAAGAGAACAGATATTGCTCAAACATCTTACAGGCGTATGGGTAGTACCAAACCAAGAAGTAGCTATTAAGTAATTAATTTATTCATACACAATGTAGTTTACGATTTCTATTTTAAGTAAAGTAGTCAAATAGTGTTTTACTCTACCATAGCAATTACGCAGCAATAAGGACAGCATTTTATAAATGACAGATCGAAGAACACCATGGTTACTGCAAGACTAACATATGACAAAGTAATACCTTACTACCTATCGTAGTAACTGCTTCCAGTGTTAAAAAGAAACTTATCAGGTGTAGATGAAAAAAAAAGTTAATTCAAATTGAATTCCATTTGCAGTGGAAAAATAAAAATCAAGATACAATTAAAAACAAATAATCTTGCAATTATACTCGTATTATTGTAAAATGTGTTGACAACACAAAATTAATCATTTTTAAGTTCACAATTCTACGCCCGATTTGAGTAATAGTTCGCATTACATTCTATTAATCATCAATACGTCGTTGAAATTTAAAAAACAAATCGAAAGTAAAATGCGAAAAAGATGGCAATTCTCCAATGCATCGGATTTTCAAAGTTTAATGTATCCCAGCTTCACCTTTTGCCGCATTCTTGGAATATTTCCATACAAGATTAACAATTCGTTCTTCGAGACTTCAAAACCACATTATATTGTCTCGATTATAATTACCTGTGTTTTCTGTGTTCTCCAACTAATAATCTTCTATCAGTATTTTTACGATCCTTTTGAAATACTCATGAACTTTGAAGTCACAATCCAGTATTTAGAAGGTATTTGCTTTAATACATTGTCCACTTTTATGGCAATCGTCACGTTTATCTTGAGCAGTCCGCGAATGCGCTTGCTTCAAACTATAATGGATATCTCTTCAAGATTGTCTCCAGAATCGTATCAGAAGTTATCCAGATTAATTCATGTCAAGGACATCTTTGGTTTCTTATATGCTATCAGCATACTTTTTATACATTTCCTCACAACAAACTTAGATATCTTGAATATGATATCTATAGTGTACACAGTTCTACTGATGTTGCAATTGAATATGCTATATATGAATTGTGTTTGTGTATTAAAAACCTATTTCGAGGAAATCAACAATAATCTTTTATATATACAAGAATTTATAATAAAAAATGAATCCCATATTTCTACGATGTTTGATTACAAGAAAAGAAATTTATTTTTGATAATGAATATTAAATCTTTGGAGAAACAGCATTTGATAATTAGCAACACAGTACAGATGCTAAACATAATTTTCAGTTTGCAACTTCTTGTTACGATAGTCGTACATTTCTTTACAATTATTTGTGAACTGTATTACTACATACTGCAATGGCATAATGGATTGTTCATCATTTTGAATAAAAATATTGATTATGTATTCTTAGCATTTACGATATAGTAGTGTAAAAATGATGTTACTTGTATGGGCCTGCGAAACCGGCAAGAATGAGGCTCAAGAGATCCGCACTACGGTTCATGATGTACTTAACAGCACAAGAGATGAACAAATAAAACATGAGGTAGAGGAAATTTTATTTGAACACTTTTTATGACGTATTACACGAAATATTACATATTAATGCAGTTTTTAAATATTAAATCTACTTCAGTATAATTATATCCTTCTCCCGTATTTAGTATTTTTGTAACCCAATATTACAGTTGCAGTTGTTCTCTTTGCAAATATTACATCGCGAAAATATATTTTCTGCCAAGGGTGTCGATATGGATGCAGCGTTTCTCACTACAGTGAGTAATCGATTGTTTACTTCAATTAATGAAATTTATTATGTTTATTTTTTTCATTGTATTTTTAGATATCGGGTACCATCACTACATTTATGTTAATTTTGTTACAATTCTTGATCATATTACATTCCTGTGATGAAAAATCTGCAATTAATATTACATGAATAATATACTTCTATTTAAAAAAACATTAAAGAGAAATTTTTTTTAAATGTAATATTAAATATTTTTATGTTTATGCATATATTTTCTCCCTTCTATAAGAACAGATTAAGTTTTAATGCTTAAAAAATTGAGTTTTTATAACATTATAATCTAAATGAATTTAGTAATATGCTTTATTCTTTAGCTGGCCAAAGAACAAAAGGAGGTAAGTTTATTTATATCATGGGAGTTGCTATTTTTATCCGCAAATGATATTTATGTGTTAAATCTATTTTAAACAATTTATAATTTGTGTCAAATTTCAGGATGAAATAAACTATAATATTTTGCATATTTATATTTTAATATGCAGGATAATTCAGCTAAGATTTAAGATTCATTAGCTATAATTTTTATTTTTTTAACATGAAATTTTAGCAGTTGTTTCTGAGAGATGAACTTATCATTAGATATTATTACCCTCGTGTCAAAGGAACAAAAGTGAAAGTCAAAATAAATCGTAAAACTTAACTGAATTAGTCTATACACATATATGATAGAATATATCTTATATATATATCTTTTTATATGATAAGATATATCTTATTTTTATTTTATTTTATCATATAGAGAGATATTAATCATTTTTCGACATAGAAAACAAAAGCTTTCCATGTGATTTGAAAGAGAATTTTCAAAGCTTTACAAATTTAATATATGTTAATAACAAGAAGAAAGAAAATAGATGCTTTGTTATATTTCAGATGTTTCTTTTTAACTGCATTATTTATTACACTGAAAACAAATGCTATGCACCTACAGCATGAATCTATAACATTTATATTAGCAAGAAATTATATTGGCATTTTATAATGAAATAAGAATTTTGAAAATTATAAAAATAGTATGTTTTTTATTAAAGGAAATATTGTTTTATTTGATTTATGTAATGCTATTTATGTTAATAATATGCCAGCAAAATTCAATGCTTAACATCACGATTGAATTGTGAGTTGTAACACAAATTTTATTTATGTATTTTTTTATGTGTAGGTAAGAGCACAACATCAAGAACGTGCTATCGACTTTTTATCGAGGGAGTTAAAAGTCTATAGTCCGAAAGATGCTGAAGAACGTGTCTTTTTTATTTCTGCAAAAGAAACTCTTCTAGCTCGTACGGAAGAACAACGTGGACAACCTGCTCACAGTAATGTTCCGAGTTTACTATCTAAATTTCTATAAATTTTAAAATTGTTCTTAATATAAATTAATTCATTATTCAATATATACAGATGCTGCGCTAGCAGATGGTTTCCAAAACCGATATTTTGAATTTCAAGATTTTGAAAGGAAGTTTGAAGAATGCATCTCAAAGTCTGCAGTAAAGACTAAATTTGAACAACACTCACAGCGTGGCAAACATATCTCAACGTAAGAGAGTTAAAGATATTTTTTTATATAATTCTTTTTAAGTATTTTTTTAACTGTGACGAAGGAAAGAGAGAGAGGAGAGAAGAAGTATTCTGTAGTTATTTTTATATTTACAAAAAATGTAATGATTCTTCTTCATCATTTATTACAGAGAAATACGTCAAGCATTGGATGAAATATTAGAACGAACACAAAGAATGCGAAGTGAACAGTTAAATATAAAGAAAGAAGTTCATGATAAACTGAATTTTACAGAGCAACAATTAATGCTATTAACTCAAGAAATGAAAGATAAAATTCATCATATGGTAGAAGATGTGGAGCAGAAGGTTTCTAAAGCTTTAAATGAAGAAATTCGGCGACTGGCTGTTTTAATAGACGAATTTAGTGTACCGTTTCATCCTGAACCACTTGTTTTAAATGTATATAAACGGGAACTTCATACACATGTAGAAAATGGCTTAGGTGAAATTTCAATTATATATTTCATTTATTCGATATGTGAGAATGTTAGCTAATGAATTAAAAAATGTTTTATATTGTATTCCAGGGTCAAATTTACGAGCCAGACTCAGTACTGCTTTAGCATTAAACATGGAAAACTCGCAGCGAGAAATGACTGAAAGAATGTCAAGCTTATTACCTGAAAACAAAAGACAAATGTCGTTTAACATTTTACCACGGCGTGAACCATTTGAGATACTTTATCGACTAAATTGCGACAATTTATGTGCAGACTTTCATGAAGATCTAGAATTTCGTTTTTCTTGGGGTTTTACAGCAATAATTAATAGATTTGCAGGAAGACAGAGCCAGAGATTAGCTATTGCTAATTATCCACAAGAAGTAAGATGTATTATAAATCTATTTTGAGTCAATTTTTTTCTAAAAATGTAGAAGTAACTTATAAGTTATAACCTATTAATAATGAAAACTAAGCTTTTTAAAAAACAAATAATATTCAATTATCAGAATATTTTTTAGTTTTTAATTTAAAATATATTTCGTCGATAGAATTCGAAGTTTAATTACATACAAAAATATGTCACAAACAAAAGCAGAGAAATTAATATTAATATATTTTATATTACACAAAGATTGTTTATGAATATTTATAACAATTATGACTTCTTTTGATTTTTAGCAACTTTATTAAAAATTATTTAATCAAGAATTTTTGCAGCTGAAAAGATATACTTACTAAAAGACACTAAAAGACTTTGTGTAAAAATATTATTGATAAATTGTTTTTATATCATGTAAGTATGAAAATATAAAAATAATTATTTTTCTTATAGATTCCACCATGTATTACATCACCTGCAGATAGTATCGATTCTCTCAAATTTGTTTCAAATACATCAAACTTTCCACCAAGATCTGATGATTGGTCATTAGCTACTCGTATAGCAGTTGCATCAGTAACATCGCAGGGTACAATGGGTGGTCTTATAATTGCCGGCTTTGTATGTACAATATTATTTACTATTTACTTTCTTATTTTTCAGAGAGAGAGAGAAAGAGAAAAAGACAGAGATAGATAGAAAATGTCTCATTTAACTTGAGGACTTTAAATATTTTATATGTCTTTGATATTATTAGAAATAACAGAGGAAAATTTTATCTGTTTTGAAATATATTGTAATAATTTAAATTTTGCTAAGCATTATATCTTTCGAGATTTTAAAGTCATTGATGTTTTTTTTAATGGATCATATTTACATTATAATTATAATTACAACTAAAGGCAAGATTCGGTGATTTATGATATTCTAAATCTTTACAAGACTTATTTGAATATGAAAAATTTAAACATATATATGAAAATAGATATTAATAATGAAATAATACTATTAATAGGGAGATTAGTGAGGAAAATTTATTTTAACAAATGCACAAAATACGATGTCTATTAACTTCTATATATTTTTATAAACATGTGTGCATGTGCGCGTGCATGTGAAGGGTGTAGAGGAAATTGTGAAAAAACAAGATTCCACAAATAAATGTTTTTTCTAGATGTTGAAAACAATTGGTTGGAGATTAATTGCTATAACTGGTGCTATATATAGTGCTTTATATCTCTATGAACGTCTAACGTGGACTAATAGCGCAAAGGAACGTGAATTTAAGCGACAATACGGTGCGCATGCTACCAAGAAGCTACGATTGATTGTGGATCTTACTTCTGCAAATTGCAGTCACCAAGTACAACAGTATGTTATAATATTTACACATTTATGCAGAGATAATGTATAAATAGAAAGAAGTACAAATAAGATATTTTGCTTTAATTCCAGTTATTATATTTTGTTTGTTATAAAGCGATTTGATTTTAACATTAAAATTTATTATTAAAATAGAATTTTAATTTAATTGTATATAATTATTTAGAATGGATATATCTTTTTTTTAAATTACTTTTCCAAATTGTCGAAGTTTTCTTACATCACAAAACAGCATGTATACTTACGTATTTATTTCTTTTGTGTAATAATATTTGGTATGATCACATAGAGAGCTCTCCAGCACATTCGCACGGCTCTGTCATTTGGTAGATGAAACTACATCTGAAATGGATACTGAGCTTAAAACTATAGCGAATACTTTAGCCGTATTGGAAAGAGCAGCAGCTAAGGCAAAACATCTTCGAAACGAGGCCAACTTTTTAATAAATGAGCTCGATACATTCGATGCAGCTTACTTGAAACCGTTGAATTAAATATTTATGATGACTAATCTGTTTTGTTCGTACACATTAATGAATTTATTAAAATAGAGTAATAGTCTTTTCAAGGGATATGTGATGTAGTTGTTTAAATATTTGTAGCATTTTGTTTTTGTTTACAAATAGTAATTAACTTCATATATGACAATTAAATGATGGACATTTATATGCATAGATATAGATTTATATTCTCATCTTATAGTTTAGTGCAGTTATCTAATCCTATATTTACATGAAAAATGTGATTTTTGTATTAGCTAAATCAAATAAGAGAAATTAACAGTCGTATTTAAATTTACGATATAATAACAAAATATGATATACAATAGGTCTGTTTTTTATTGCTGCACTATTGCACCAGTGTGCACCAGTGCAATAAGTTAGAATGAGAAAAAGTATATTTGTTTCATTCTAACTTATTGCACTAGTGCAGCAATAAAAAACAGACCTAATCTCTTAAAAGGTGTTAAAGGATTGTTTACCTCATAAAAACTCTAGTCTTAATAACCAGAAAAATCAATTTCTTACAGTACATCATATCAAATAATTTATTTTTGTTAATAGTAATAGTTTTCTTTCCAAGAGAGATTACAATAAAAAATATAATTATACGAGAGATGAATTAAACACAAATTTATATATATGCATATTTTTTGCTTTTGAAAGTATATCCCAGGTCATTAAATATTCTATTAAATTTTCATATATCAATATCAGGCTGATATAATATAAATTGTGCTTATTTTAGATTTATTCCGGATATATCAATCTTGTTTAATTAAAAGAATCAAGTATATACATATAATCCCTTATCTTTTTATTAGAATGTATTTACTGAAGAATGTATGTAATTGTATAATGAATAAACATAATTAACTGTTATGTGTGAGTATTTAACTTTATATTTGTTTAATAAGTTTAATAAATGATTATATTTTTATAGTTTTATTTCGTATATATTAATATATTTTACATATTGTATAGTAGTAATAAATTACTGATTTCTTTATACAAATGCATTTTTTAAAGAAATGTATAAAGGTTGAGATCAAAAGAGAAATTTATTTTGCCACAAAAACATTAAAAAAATATATATTTAAATCTTAGATGTCGTGTATTTTAAATAATTTAATATAATTACGTAATATGAAATTATATAATTTTTTTAGAACCGATGTATTTTGTCCTCATGTCCATTGATTTATCCCATTATTCTGTGCATACATTGTCTTAAAATATATACGTAGCGCAAGCGATTATCATAATTCGTATTACGCGAGTGAATTATGAAGTATTATGTATTATGGGTCATTTTACATACGTATATGAAATATTATAAAATATCGTATTAATAATAATCGCATTTTAACAATTCAAATTTAAAATGTTAACAATACTCGTAGAGAGAAAATAAGAAATTCTTAATCAACATATACCCGAAAATCAATGCTCTTGGAAAAAATACAATTATTAGTTAATAATGCATTTTTTCTATTATTTTATTATCAATTATAACATTGACATATTCTACACGCTTCTCAATTAATATATGATATCCGATAATAAAGTAGTACACTAACTTAAACTTATATGTTTTAAAAAAAATTATAAACAATAACTTTGCAAAATTATTTTACACAATTGATTATACAACTTTTGGATTTGTTATATAAATATATATAGTATGTAAACAAATATATGTATAAATAAATGTTACAAATTAAATGTGTTGACGTACTATAAAAAAAATTGCTTGAATTTTTCTTTCGAATCTAATTTTTTATTCGAACCTATCTTCTTTTAATTTAAACCTCGCTTTTTTTACTGCTGTGTTCGGTTTGTAATGCATTTTTTAATTGTGTAGTAATAGTAACATATTCTGCAGTCAGTGATAATATTTCCATTGTGTAAAATGACATGTTACTGATAATACAGATGACATATAAATCGAATTTCGTAAATATATATATATTTTTTAAATTATTTTATTAATTATATATATATATATATATAATATTGATGTAATCTTAAAGATTCAAACGGTTATTGCTGAATTATTCATTCCTGCACAAATCAAGAACGATGATCGTAAATTTCGGTGGTAGAGAATTCGATTGAAGCATCACTTGAGCTCCAACAAATAATTAATTTCTATAATTCGCTGCACAAGTTAATGGACGTTATAAAATAATGATAAAATAATAGTGAAGAAATAGTTGAGTTTGACTGCTATAATTTCAAATTTTAAGAGTATGTAATTTAACATAATATTCTATAGTGAAAATAGAATTAAAATGAAAACTATTACGTTTTGAATTCTGTGCAAGTTTTCTGCGCAGAGACTCGACGCTTATCGTAATGGCACTTTAAAAATGGCAGAGAAGTGATTAGGTTAATAACAGTCTCTAAAGATGTATAGAAGTATCTTATGATTTGGTAGATTTCTCTGCAGAAAAGAAAGAAGTATCTCGTTCGATGTATTAATTCGATTCATTATATTAATATGATAGAATCTCGAAATGTTGATACTCCAATGTAACTACCATACGAAACATTTCACAAGACTCTGTCGGCTATTAAGCGTGGTAAATATGCACATTGATAATTTAACGTTTCAGTGAAATTTTAGATCTGTTCTTTTTATCTTTCTCCTTCCAATACGGATAACCTCTAAACTAATGCAGCTAGTTTAGCTAAAAAGAACAGGCCCCTTATGTATCAACTATATGGAATAAGACATATTATTTGTAATTATTTAAATATTTTGTTAAATGGATACACACATATATCTATCAATTCGCTTACATAGAACATTGATATTCTTTATTCCAAACATGTTTTTATAAGAGTCTTTATACATAAGATATATTTTATTTCTGCTAGGAAACAGCTAAACTGCAAAACAATCGTCAACTTCGTGATGTAATTGGACCACCTGATTCAGTTTCAAACCTTAGACCTATTGTATTTGCCAGAGGCTCAAAGGAAACGTACTTAGAAAAGAGATATAGGGAGCTAAGGAAAGAGACGCAACAATGGAATCAAACATTCTGGACCAAACATAATACTAGCTTCACTGAGGTATTGAATTGATTTTTTTTTCTATATAAGATTTATTATGAGATAATATAAAGATTGGGGCTTTTAGGAACGTAAACAATTTCAACAGATGTTAAGAGCACAAGGAAAGGAAACACTTACTGCAGATGACATGTCAGTATTTTACAAACAATTTTTAGATAAAAATTGGCAATCTCATTTCAATTATAACATTGCATGGTATAAAAGAAATATAAAAATTTTACTTTTTGGAATAGCAGCAAAAATATCTAAACTTAAATTTAAATAAATTTGAATTGACATTTATATAATTAAATATTTGTATAATTATATAAATAAAATTGAATTATTTAAATAAATTTTTACGAAAAAATGCTATACTTTCTTTTATTTTGCTTGTGATAATAATAATGTAAAAAATTACTTTATAATATTGATATGTACTTAAATCATTAGTTGGCCGTATAAGAACATGCTTTTCTTATCATAAGATATAAGTATACAATATTTTAAAGACAGAAAATAAAGATTATAAACTATAAAGACTTTTAAGGATCTGATTTCAAACTAAATATCTTGATATCACAAATAT